>JAHNEJ010000574.1:157500-265455 GCA_022559845.1 Amorphophallus konjac | reverse complement strand
CTCGCCTGTGACCGAGTTAGCTCCTCCCGGAGTCGCTGTGTCTCGGTCGTTGCTGCGGCTAGTTCTCTCGCCTGTAGATTGCATTTCACATAGATAATCATAAAGCATAAGCATTTTTTTTTTAGCATCTTACCCGCTCCGCGAGGGTGGCCTCCGCCTCCTCGGCCCGGGCAACCGCCCGAGCAAACTCGGCCTCCTGCTCAACCCTGCCTCCCGCAGGCTGCGAGGAAGACGATGGGGCATCCGGTCCTGCTCGTTGGGCTCCCTCGGCCCGCTGCATTTAGAAATCATGGTTAGGTGTCGTGGTTAGTCAGCATTAGCATCATTTTGCATTGCATAATCATAATCATTTAAGTCTAAGTTTTAGAATCTTACCAGAAACTCCAGGGCGGTCCGGTACTCGTCCCGCTGCTGGATGGTGGAGTGGAGTAGTCCCTCTAGCTCGGCTATCCGTCCCTCAGGGTCTAGCTGCATTTAGAAAGCATGTAAGTCAGTACATCTAGCTCGTTGCATTTTGCATATAGAAAGAGTTTTTGAGTTTATAATTTGCATATCGGTCGTCGGGTACCTCGGTACACCCGGTCGCCGTAGAGTCGAGCGAAGGCCTTCAGATATGCCTCGTCGCTCTCATCTCGCTCCTTCACTGCTCGGCCCCGCCTGTTCCAGTCGTGGACGTACTTCACCTTCCGGGCACACCAATCCACATTACCACTGATGCCCCTTGCCGACTTGCCTGGGTGGTCATCACTGTGGCGTGGAAAGGTCACCTCGGGCTGGTGTAGTCCCCGAGTCCACAGGATCAGCCTGTAATGTAGAGGCTCGATGATATGGATGCAGTGCAGCCAGATATCTCGTCCCCGATATGATAAGGCCGCCTCCACCCACGGCTGTCCCGTGTAACCCTCACCGCGGTACGAGGTCCATCTCACCTGAAGGCATTCAGTCCATTCATCAGATTCAAAAGCATTTAGAAGCATTTAGAAGCATTCAAGAGCATTTAGAAGCATTTAGAAGCATGCAGAAACCTGGACTTACCGACGTGTGTGGGTAGGAGTCCAGGTCGTCCTGGATCATCCGGGTCAATCTGATGATCGACCCTGTTTCCCTCGCTACCGTCCACCATCTCGCAATCGGGATGTGGCCGGGGTGGAGTAGTGTACCTCTCCCGATGTCCGGGAGATACATATAGCTCCAAATCTGCATTTTAGAAATCAAGTCAGTCAAATTGCATAATCATTTGCATAGCCTTCTTTTGCATAATATAGAAAACATTTAAATTGCATTTACCTGTAGAAAAGGCGAGAAGCTGCCCAGCATCGTCTGCCGGTCCGTCGTGCTGAGGGACTCAAACAGGAACGCTAGCACCGCCGCTCCCCAGGCGTATCTCCCAACTCTGTGCAAGTGCTCTATCATCGGCAGCAGTCGACAGCTGATGACGTCCGCTCGAGCCGCGAAGAGGAGCTTCCCAAATAGCAGCATCAGGAAGCGTCTGAACACTCTGTCTCCCTCTGGTCCCGCCTCCGCCTCCAGGCGAGGGCGCACCTGGTCTATCACTCTGCCCAGATGCTCCTCGGGTAGCTCTCCCACGGCGATCGCCGCTTCTCTCAACCCCAAGCTCTCCTGCAGTACTGATCTCGAGAGCTGAGATGAGGACTGTCCCCGCCTGATCAAATCCAACCCGAGCAGCTGCTGTGCCATCTCCCGGTAGTCGCCGTACGTCCATCCTGTCACTGCGGCTCAGTGGACTCTCAACCCGGTAATCCTCGCTATATCTTCTAGTGTGGGGATCATACGGCCCCACGGGAAGATGAACGCCCTGCTAATCGGGTCCCACCTCTCGTGCAATGCGTACAGCAATGGTGTGTCCATCCGGATCACCTCGATGCTGAGCACCTCGGCGAATCCCATACTGGCTAGCCGTTCTCTCTGGAAGTCGGGCAATGCCTGGTACACTGCCCGGATCTGCAGCCAGGAGATCCTTGATCTTCGCTTTCCCTGCATGTCATTTAAATCATAAGTTAGTTGATTGCATCATAAAAACATTGCATAAGCATTTTAAAATGAAAGTCAAACAAAAATCTGAAATTGAAAAACCCTAAAAAATAGTCTAGATCTCTGGTAGATGTAACGGCCCTGGGGTAGGGCGTTGCTTGGCTCTGACGCACTCAGGGTGGCGCGTCAGGCGTGTGACGGTCGCTGGCAGGACCGTCACATTGTCTGCATTTTGGCATTTTTTCTTTGCATTCCTGTGGTCTCCCACTTTGGCCAAGTGGCCTACAATCATTCCTAATGGGTTCGTGAACCCATTTCTACCCTTCAACCCCGCATGCATACATAATAAAAATTCAAAGAAATCAAAAATTGAAGTTAGGGCGAGGGGGCCTACCTCACGGTCCACGCCCTTTCTCCTCTTTTTTGTTGGCTCCTTGGGTTCCTCTTCACCCAAGGGGGCTTCTTCTTGGTCCTCTGCAGCCGTGGGAGCTTCATCTTCCTCCCTTGGATCTATTCTCGCCGTTTGTTCTTCTTCCACCGGCGGGATTGCTTCTCATTCGAGCCGGCGGTGGAACCGCCGTATTGCCTTCCTCTTTCCTCTCTCCCTCTTCTGTGGAGGCGGCTGGGATGGCTCGTCACCGGCCATGGTGGTGGTGGGGGTTGGAATCACCGGAGTTTTTTGGGGGCGTTTGATTGCTTGGTGATTGAATGAAGGCCGTGATCGTTCCGTTTTATTTTTTTGAACGCTCAGGAAATGTGGCGGTCTATCGACCGACCGTTACATCATTCTGACGCGTCTGGATTTGACCGTTACATGTGTTGGCCATGTTTTATTGAAGAATGTGAACCGCCTGGTTTATGACGGATTAGGGGTGGTCTGTTACTTGATGTGACGCACGTACATGAGACCGTTACAAACTTACAAGTTTCTTGATGAATTAAATGGTCTAATTGATGTCAAAATGGTTCCATTTTCTTCCATGTTGTTCATTAATGATGTCTCTCGCACGTCCAAATGGTTATGCCTTAATTCGTGTTCATATTTATTTTTGGCTAACCTATCTTTCATGAAGGAATTTATGAACGAAGCCACGCTCTGCCGTTCGTCAAGCAGGTAAGTCAGGTATTGTATTTCGTTTCCTTATCCTTTAATGCATTACTATATGTTATTTATGACATATTATCTCGAGAACCGGCTGGTCATTCATGTGTTCTGGGATCTGATGTTCCCCTTAAACAAAAATGATGATGATCTGAGTTCACATGTTTAATCGTTGGATAGGCCGTTAGGATGGAAAAGTTTGGGGACGATGGTTCTATCTTGCACGCCGTGGTTGCAGATGGTGTCCTGACCCTAATTTCTCCGGCTTAGCAATACTATTCTCGAGTATTTTGATATTTCATCTTTTTTTTGCATTTGTTTTAAAAGATTTCTTTTCCTTTAGCCCAGCATGCATCATACGCATTCTTTGAGCATTCATGAAGCTTCATCTGTTCAAGGTATCTCGATGATGGTGAATAGCTGTGTTCTTGATCTCGAATGAGGAGAATTATTCCATTCTGAATTAGAAGGTTTCCTTTGATCTCGTCGCTCGATCTGGTTGGTTGAAGATTCCTGTCTGGAGTTTAGTCATTTCTCTTCCTTTTCCGTGGCCTCCGGCGGCTAGCCGTGTTTCCATTCCTTAGTTGCTAGCTCCTCTAGACTTGCATTCTTTGGTTGGCTATTTCCTTGTGATCAGTTCGAAGTTTTCCAGAAAATTCCTATCGCTTGTTGGTAAAGAACGGGTGTCGTTTACCTTAACGCCCTCTTTTTGATCCACTCCACTCCACTCCACTTCCGCTTCATCTCTATGTTCCATTTCATTTCCGCTTCACCTCCGCTCGCTCCCCTGCAAAGAGGACGTTAAGGAGGGGCATCTGTTGACACCCGTTTTATGACCAATAAGTCGGATCATCTCCTTGTTCATTCTATATGATGCTCTGAGTTGTTCACTCTTCATCGAGTCTCTTTGTTTAGTTGAAGATCATTTCTTGGGTCTTAGCTCCTTGATCGGATGTGGCTTTTTGTGGCATTTCATTTGACTAAGGCTTAGCAAAACCTTCATTTCTTCTTTTGAACTCCATTGATAATAACGGTCTGCTCCAGGAGTGTTGTTTCTTTATAACGGGTGGGTCCTGGGCCGTTACTTTTTGAAGAGTCTTAAGACTTAAGGTCTCGTTTCAATCTTTATCTTTTGGCTTACACGTTGATAATAACGGTCTGTCGTGCAGCCGGTGTTTCATTATGACGCCCTATGCCTTGGCCGTTGCTTTCTTCACAGAGTCCTATTGCTTTGGCCTTCTCCCTGTTGATCTTATCTCTTTGGGATAAGGTTGAAAGTAACGGACGATCCTTGGTGCGTTATTTCACTGTGGCGGTCTGTTGCGCAGCCGTTACTTCCTTCAGGGAGTCCTGGCAGTTCAGGCCTTTTTCTCTGCTACTCCGTGGTCGAGATAAGAACTTGGATTGGCGATATCTCTTCCAAATCTGATCCTCAGGACCTTCTGTTTGATTCTATGGACTCTTGGTGATATTATCTTCAAGGATTTGCTAAGAGTTATCCCTTTATCTTGCTGGATTATCCTCTGCTTGACCTGAGAGTTTGGGGGTCTATAAATAGAACCCTTAACTTCATGGCCAAAGGAGGAAGATCTGGAGTTTGCGTCGAAGTGCTGCCGCATTCTAGAGCCACGTTTGATCAAGGAGAAGTGCTTCTCACGTTCGTTTGCTGCCTAGTGAAGGGAGTATTTGTTCCTTTGGTTCTAAAGCTCATAATTGCATATTGAGTTTTCATTCAATCTCCCTTTCATCATAAGCATTATTTCTCTCCTTTCTCCACATTTTTCACTGGTTTTCATCATCTAAACATCCTCCTAATCTTTTAAAACGCCCAGTGGGGTTAAAAAAATCAAAACTTCCCGGTATTTCCCTTTCCTTTTGATGATATTTTGTTTATTGAAGAATTGATGCTATATTGTCTAAAGGGCTAATTTGGGTTGTTTTGTTCTTGTCTTCCACTTCTTTGGCAGGTTTACAGGTTCACTAGGGCGAGGCCCAAGCCTTCTAGCAGGTTGGAAGAGTAGGAGTTAAAAGGATTCACGTGTTGCTACTGCAGGTTATTTGACGGTCTGCTGCAGGCGCGTCATATTCTTCCAGCGGTCTATCGAGCGACCGTCACTTTCAAGTGACGCACGGGTTTCTGGCCGTTACTTCTAGCTGACCTGTAGGTTCTCTTTGGTTTCCTCTCCCGTGGGCGGGTGCTTCATCCACCTATTTCCAAGGTATTTTCAGGTCTTTGGCTTGTTTTTACTTTGGTGGCGATCACATCTTTCTTAAGTATTGGGCATTAGCTTTCTCTTTCGCATATCACATCTTTTATTTCCTTGCTTGTTCCACCCCTCGTGGTGTGTTTCTATTTACTCCTTGCTCCACGCCCCGGTGTGTGTTTTTCCTTTATTCTTTAGCTTAGTTTGATTGAGATAGCATGCCCATGCTACAGCTTGCTTTGGTTGCCTAGGTTCATGATCATATGTTCATAGGTTGAGTGCAGATCTTTGATTATTTGCTTGTCATCTTGCTACACATCATCACTAAGACCCCAAGGAAAAGAAGATAGATAAGCAAAATAAAATCAACAGTCACCATCATCACCCCAGTAGTATCCAAGATTGAAGAAAATCTTGTGTTCATTATAGATATCATCCTGTCGAACTTGGAGTGATCTTTCGTTTGTCAAGTCTATCCCAGCATAGAGAAAAACACCCGTCAACTGTGTAGCATAGGGTAAGGACCGGCTCAAGTTGGTGCGGCAAGAGCTGATCAAATGTGTCATGAGTCGACCCATATTCACTAAATTCGCATTCATGATATGGTAAAAGAGGAACGTATGGACTGCTGTGACTTCATTTCGACTGCCACTTTTAGGATAAATCAAGGTGGTGATCATGTGATGTAGAATGCGCTGCAGCGGTGGGAAGTAGTTGGCGTTCAATTGAAGGTGATTACTTACACCTTGAACAAAATCACAGCCTGTCATGAGGAAGAAGGTATCTGGCATTTCATCATGCCCACACGATATGTCGGCACCCCAGTCCGAGACTCCCAAAGCAAGTTGGAAAAGTTCAGGTGCAATATGTATCTCCATGGCCTGAACAAAAGTATACAGTTCTCCATTTCTCTCAACCAAGTTTCCATAAAGTTCCTGGACTAGGTTCGGATAGTACCTAGTGTATCGGGATGCAAAGTCTATCCAACCATCCTGAACGGCAAAGAGAGCAAACAAATCTGGCAAAAGCTCAGTCACCTCCTGAAAGTTAACCAGGCGAGGGTTGATGATGGGCCAAGGAGGCAGACGGACTGCTGGACGTGGTTCCGGTGCCCTTTATGGATGAGCTGGGGCCTCCCATCTCTGGCCGCTGGCTTCCCCTAGATTGGAACGCCGAGAACTCCGTCGGGGCGGCATCGTCGGCTAGAAATCCGGCTGTAAAACCCTTCGAAGAGAAGGAGTTCGGCCCTTGGTATGGGGATGGACGAATGGAGCACTCTTGAATCCTTGGAAGAAACTTCCCAAGCTCTGGAGTCAGGGAGAGAGGGTTGCGGCAGCACGGACGACAGTGAAGAAGGCGTCCCGAAAGTATGACAGATCCGCCGGAGTGAGTACGGATGGAGGAGGGATGGAGATTTAGGCTAGTGGAAGAGAGGGTGTGTGGTCTAGGGTTTAGAAGAGGTGTTGGAAGGAAGATAGGAGGGATAGAATGAGAAGAAAGGGGGTGAGGGCCCTTTAAGAAGAAGGGCGGTCGGATCCCGGTTGGGCCGGTTCACCAGTTTCGGTCGACCGGAACTGGTGGGTCGGTCGACCGGAATGGTCGATTACCCCCCAAAAGCTCAGGATAAGGGGAAGGTTAACCCGAGGATCTCCAATGCTGCTGCCTCAAGTGAACTCCTTGTACTAGAAGGTACAAAATCCCCCTTTTTTTGATTTATTTTTTATTATTTGGGGAAGAAACGAAGATGACTTCTAATGAATCAGCGAATGAGGTTGGTCTGAAGGCTCCCCCTCAGTTGCTGCCCAGTGACCCCAGGTCATTTGTCCACATTTATTGATCAAGGAGTAATTGGTTCTAGAAATAATTCAAGGAAGGGTATATAAAAATATATACAATCACGCAGGCAGGAAAATATCATACGGGAAAGAATACACACACACAATAGGATGATGCATGACTCACTATCTACCCTCAATGTTCCTGATATGCATCACTCATACTAATGCATACTTAAAGGTGTATGCTCTCACCCTTGCACATGCCAAGTTCCCTTCTAATCTTGTTGAATTGCTCCTTGTTTAATGGCTTGGTGAAGATATCGGCCAGCTGGTTATGGGTATCAATAAAATGCAGCTGAAAGACACCCTTGCCTACATGATCTCTTAGGAAGTGATGATGAATGTCTATATTGATGCGGGACGGACACGGGAGACGACACTATATGGTGCCACCCTCGGACTCTAGATGAAGACACGACCAGCAACACACACCAGGGCGACACTAAGCCCGACACTACGAGCTCCTAGTGGCGAAACGTCGCTAACAGAAGTGGAAGCTCACTCGTCGTCCCAAGCGAGGGAAAGCGCGGACCGTGCGCGGTTAAGGAACCGGCGGAAGTCAAGGGTAGTCCGACTCAACTTCCGGACTCGGATCGAGTCGCGGGACGGGTCACTCTCACTCTCACAGCGGTGACATGGACACACGGGCTAGTACCTACACTCTCAGCAGCGGCAAAAGACAATATACTAGCTAAGCAAATGAACACCAAGAGGTTCGGACCATTACCTCCACGCACCCGGCGTGGCGAAGACAACCCCGGCCGAATCACGGACTCCCGGTTAACAATGATTACAGCAATACACTAAGTCGACCCACTCCACGCAGGGAGGTAAAAGGTCACATGTGGGGTCCGGGAATCACGCAACTCGGGTTGACGGGCAGCATCTTGATGTCGCCCGGCGGTGCCGAACTCCGCGTTTTCGTGCTTTCCGAACGGCGGCTTCTACGGGCCCGCGGGGCCCACGGACGGCGCTGTCCTCCGGATCTGCGGGGGTGGGACCCACTGTGATGGGGACCCCTGGTGGCGCGCCTCCACGGACGGCGGTCGGCCGGGAACACCGATCGGGGGTCGATCGGCCCCGATTCCCAACTCTTGAACTAATAACCCACGGATTTTGGTTGCTGTCTTCCGGCGCGCGCTCCGGCGAAAACGGCCGCTGCGATCAATCCCGACGTCGGATCGGGACGCATGAGCTATCGTTGGAAAGCTCTCTTCAAATGCTTCAATCTAGACCCAGAGAGATCTGCTGGATCTGGTCGGATCAGAACTTTATTGAATTTACAAGTCCCTGTTGTACAGTAACCGAAATCTCAGATCTGCAGGGCACTTGTCTGAGAACCACCGTTGACCGCCTAGTAAACCTCCGATTCAGCTCTTGAGCTCTTCTTAGGAGTTGTAGGGAATCAAACCACGGAACTGGGACTATTTTTAGAATTTGATTTGGAGGTGGCTGCGATTTGTTATGATTTTTGGGTGACTGGTGGTCGGATCTGGGAACAGGTGGACAGAACTGTAGATGGGTCTGAGAACGATTTTTAGAAAATATGAGATGGGCGAATCAAAAATTGAGAAAAATTGTGGATGAAGGGGTGGATGGATGGAACCCCCAGTAAAATTGGGCGAACTAACAGAAATCAAAAAGTGGCTCTAAGACATGAAACTCAGGACGGAGGTGAACCTGGACAGAACTCTGGCAGAACCGAAATGGAAGAGTGGACGAAAATCAAAAATTAGCAAACGTGATCTGAATGCTGGCCTGATTTTTGTGGGTGGAGAGGAACATCCCAGGAACAACTCCTCCAAATTTGGTAGCCAACTGAGCTCGGGAAGACCTGTGAATTTCGAACAAGCTGCTGTGGTACTGCGCAGGCAGAACTCCGTTGATGGCGTTGCTCGTGGCGGCGGCGGCGATCGTCGGAACCGATACACGAGGAGTCACACCTCAGAATGGAAGCCTTCACAGCATCCAAGGGGGAGAGGGAGAGGAGAAGGGGGCGCACCAAGCTGGAGCTCCAAGAATTACTTTGATTCAAATGGCATTAATTCTTCCAAAATGGAAAATACAAGCTTAAATAGGTTACATCTCACATCCATCCACAACCGTAGGATCTAGGAGTGGGAGATGAAGGGCTGGGATGGCATGAGACACACACACACAAAAATAAATAAAAAATAAGGGGAGGGGGGCGGCCTATTGACTATGGTGGCAAGGGGGGGACAAGTTGGTAGCCACCTTGGACTTTGAAGTCCACTTGTCTCCCATGTGCCTTTTACCATTCAAACTTCTAGATGCCTCCATTTGACATGTTGACTGACCCCACATGGGGCCCATGGGCTGAGGTGGCTCAATGGGATGGGGCCTGGGGGGCCCGTGGGGCCCACGGGGTCCAAATTGTACATAAGCCCCTCTTACAATCAAAATAGCAAACCGAATACAATGAAATAAACACAAATTACACACAAATAAAGTTTAACTAAATATGATAAATGGGGAGGCTCAAGGCGGAGTCTCCAGGCTGTCTCCGAGCCAGATGGACGCTGAGGTGGCTCGAGTCGTGCTCCGGGTGCGGTACCGGTGGCTCGGCGTGTCGCGCCGCTCAACTGCTCGGGTGTCCGCACCAATTCTCCCCGGGTGGGAGAAACTTGACCCTGTCGAGTAAGGGTCTGCATCGCTCCTGCATCGCTCCAAAAGGTCCGGATCGATCCGCTGCAACTCGCCATGTGTGATCCATGTGTCCTCAGTAGCGGGCCGTCCTCTCCATCGCACTAGGTAGCGCGGGTAAGATCCACTCCTGGTAACTGTCACTTGCTCGTCCAGTATACGATCTATATGCTCACGCTGCCGTGAAAAAGGGGCTGGAGGTGGAAGTGGACACTCAGGTGTGGGATCACTCTCAAGGGGAGGAGATGGCTCAAAAGGCTCACTAGGGATCACCGCTGGGTCCCTATATGCAACAAGATCCGATACATTGAAGGTAGAGCTTATACCATATTCCTCGGGCAGGTCCACAACATACGCATTGGATCCAACGCGTTTCAACACTCTAAAGGGACCGGCTCCGCGAGCTTGCAACTTCTTAACGGTTCCAGAGGGAAACCGTTCAGGTCTTACCCTGATCATGACGTATTCGCCCTCGTGGAACTCTCGGTGGTGTCGGTGGGCATCGGCTAACTCCTTGTACCGTGCATTGCTGGCCTCAATGTGACGACGGATGTCGTCATGCAAATTCCTAACATGCCTAGCAAACGACTCGGCCGACTCCGACACTCTAGCATGGATAGGCATGGGGACAAGGTCAACGGGTTTCCTAGGCCTGCGACCTGTGAAAATCTCAAATGGACTCATGCCGGTAGACCTATTCACCGAATCATTGTATGCAAACTCAGCCATGGGTAAAATGAGATCCCAATCCCCAATGCGGTCCTTAACTAGACACCTCAAAAGATCTCCCAGACTCCTATTGACTACCTCAGTCTGGCCATCTGTCTGGGGATGATATGCAGTAGAAAACTTGAGGTGAGTACCCATCATATGCCATAGTGTCTTCCAAAAATAGGAAGTGAATCTAACATCACGGTCAGACACTATAGTGCGAGGCAACCCGAACTTGCACACCACATGAGTAAGGAATAGGCGGGCTACCCTAGAAGCATCCGAAGTCTTCGAGCAAGGGATAAAGAGGGCCATCTTCGAGAAACGGTCAACCACCACATAGACCGAATCATGCTTCCTGGAGGTACGTGGCAATCCCAAAACAAAGTCCATACTAACATCCTGCCACGGGGCATCAGGCACGGGTAGAGGCGTATAAAGGCCCGAGCTTTGCTTCTTCATCTTGGCCGTAGCACATGTACGGCACTGAGCCACGATGTTAGCAACATCGCGCTTCAAGCTCGGCCAATAAAATCGATGCTCCACTGCCTCAATAGTCTTGTTCCGACCAAAGTGGCCGGCTAGACCTCCCGCATGTAGTTCCCACACTAAGAAATCTCGAACCGAAGTTCGGGGAACACATAGCCTGCTACCTCGAAAGAGGTAACCCTCCTGAAGCACATACTCATCAAGGTCTCTCGAGGGTCCGGCCTGGAGAGTGGTAAAAATCTGACCGAAGTCAGGACAATCAACATAGGCCTCCTTCATCTTCTCTAACCCTATGACCTCGGCACTCATGGTGGTAAGCAAACATGCTCGCCGACTCAAGGCATCAGCCACCTTGTTCTCCACTCCAGCCTTATGTTTAAGCACAAAGGTGAACTGCTGGAGATACTCGACCCAACGACTGTGACGCGAGTTAAGCTTCTTTTGGGAATGGAGGTACCTCAATGCCTCGTGATCGGAGTATAGGACAAACTCCTGATGTAAAAGATAGTGCCTCCAATGCCTAAGAGCCTGAACAACTGCATAGAATTCTTTATCATACGTGGAATATCGCAGTTTCGCGTCATTCAGCTTCTCGCTGAAATATGCGATCGGGTGGGACTCCTGACTCAAAACTCCTCCAATCCCAACACCCGACGCATCACAAGAGACCTCAAACACCTTCGAGAAATCAGGCAATCGAAGGATAGGTGTCTGGGTCATGCGCTCCTTGATGTCCTTGAAGGCGGCAGATGCGGCCTTCGTCCATACAAATGTGCCCTTCGGATGCAATCCGTGATCGGGGCGGTGACGGAGCTAAATCCGCGGATGAAGCGACGGTAGAACGTCGCAAGGCCATGAAAGCTGCGGACATCATGAACCGTACGGGGTTCCGGCCACTCAACAATGGCCCGGACCTTCTCCGGATCGGCGGAGACCCCAGTACTAGACACGATAAAACCCAAGAAGGTAAGCTGAGGTGTCATGAAGGCACACTTCTGTGGGTTCGCAAACAGCTGCTCTCGCCGAAGAAGTAGACAGACCTGCCGAAGGTGGTCTAAGTGGTCCCCTGTGGTGCGGCTATAGATAAGGATATCATCAAAATACACCACTACAAAGACTCCAATGAAAGGTCGAAGGACCTGAGTCATGAGCCGCATGAAAGTGCTAGGGGCATTGGTCAACCCAAAAGGCATGACCAACCACTCATATAGACCGTCCTTGGTCTTAAATGCGGTCTTCCACTCATCACCTGGCCTAATCCTCACCTGATGGTAGCCACTCTTAAGATCGATCTTCGAAAAGATAGTGGCACCTGCCATCATGTCCAGCATGTCATCAAGGCGGGGAATAGGGAACCTGTACTTCACGGTGATCTTGTTGATGGCACGACTATCAATGCACATTCTCCACGTGCCATCCTTCTTCGGGGCGAGTAATGCGGGTACAGCACATGGACTCATGCTGTCCCGAACAGACCCTCTCTGCACTAACTCATCGACCTGCCGTTTAAGCTCGGCATGCTCCGTGGGACTCATGCGATAATGAGGAAGGTTGGGCAAAGAAGAGCCCGGAACAAGGTCGATGGCATGCTGAATATCCCGCATAGGTGGGAGTCCCTCGGGAAGCTCATCGGGAAAGACATCAGCATACTCCTGCAGAATGGGAACAACCTCGGGTGGGAGCTCACCCTCGGAGTCCCGCTCCACCTCTCGGACCGTAATGGCAAACACCGGACAGCCCTGACTAAGCTCCTGCTCCATCTCCCGGGAGCTAATCATCATCAATCTCCTCGTCGAGGGCTCTCCTGGGCCAGAGGTAACGGTCATAGCCCGAGCTGGGGATGGGGTACTAGGCCCGGGAACGGAAGGCTTCGGAGTACTAGGGCCAGTAGGACCCCTGACTGATGGGCTCCTGGGCCGAACGGGTTGGAGGGTGACCCGCTGGCCAGCGTGGTCGAAGGTACAGGTGTTCGACCGGCCATGGAGCGTGGCATCCCGGTCGAATAACCACGGCCTACCAAGAATGATACTGCCCACTTCCATGGGGAGAACATCACACCAGATCTCGTCACGGTAGGAGTGGAGCTGCAGCGGGACCAAGCACCGCAGCCTGACCGAAATGGAAGTGGTATCCACCCATGATACCTGATAGGGACAAGGATGGTCTACGGGTGTGAGACCAAGACGGAGACAGCGTTCGTGGAGATTGCATTGATACAACTCCCGCTATCGATGACCACCTTGCAAATTTGCTTTCCCAGCCTACAGAATACATGAAGGATAGTAGTCCGTCGCCAGTCATCACTGACCTGCGGCTGGGTGAGGATACATCTGACGACCCCCACGTGGGTATCGTCCGAATGCTGGGCATCCTGGGCCTCACCTCCCATCTCATAGTACTCGTCAGCTAGCTCTTCATCTGCCTCATAGCTGACTAACTCGAGGCCCGTAGGGGTGGTATCCTCGGCCTGTGTGTCCCCAATGTGAAGAGATGGGCGGGTGGGACACTGGTTGGCGAAATGGCCAAACCCATTGCAGCGATAACACTGCTGCCGTGATCCACTAGGCTCCCCAATCATAGGTCCTTTACCTTTATCCTCCCGACGGATAGGAGGCGTAGGCAACAAAGGACGTGCAGGAGGTGCGGGTGCCGATGGACGGGCTGTGGGTGGGGCCGTAAGATGCTGGGGACGAGGAAGGTCCCTCGGGGGTGGAGGACGAGGCCTAGGAGCAAACGGCTCGGGACGAGCGGGCTCCTGAGGTCGAGCCATGGGGGCCCTCGGATACGTGCCAGATGAGCCACGGGGCTCGACACTACGAAGGGGAAAAGAGCCCAACCGATGGGGTGACTCGAACTCGGCCTCGAATTGCTCCAATTCGAGAGCTATCTGATATGCCTGCTCCAAAGTGGTTGCATTGCGGCGAAAGAGTTCATATTGATAATTGGGCCGCAAACCTCTTCGAAAGCGGGATATAGTCATAGTGCTCTCTTCCGTGACCCCACACCGTAAGTAATACTCATCGAACTCGGCGGTGTACTCGGTCACGGATCGGTTCCCTTGGGAGATGCTTTGCCACTTGTCTATAAGACGTTGGCGATATGAGGCGGGAAGGTATTTCTCCCTCAATTTGATTTTCATATCATCCCAAGTACCGATTTGGGGTTGACGTCGCTGGTTGAGCAGGCTCTCCACATTGATCCAATAAGTTTGGGCCTGCCCTTGCAGCTTCATCTTTGCGTATCGGACTCTTCGGTGGTCCGTCATCTCAAACCACTCGAAGTACCGGTCCATGCCGGCCTCCCAATCTAAATACACCCTAGGGTCCAAGGACCCGCTAAAAGTGGGAGGGTCCGCACGCACACCCCTAAGAATGCGGTCGTCATCCTCGTCATCACGATTCCGTCGTTGATGACGACGACCGTTACCCCCTTGATCATTATCAGATGCATAATCATCCACCACATGCACCTGTTGAACCCCAACATTCTCCACTTGAGCCCTTGGCACAGCGGGTTGCTGCACCGGCTCTTGTTGGCCATTCGTCGGCGCGGGTTGCGCCGCTACTGGGCCCCTCTCTAGGACAGCGATCCTCCCAACTAGCCCTGATGGACTGATCCGAACTCTCGGCCCGATCCTCGAGGGCTTTCATCCGCCCTTCTAGACGCGTTCCTATGCCATCCATACGCGTACTAAGGCCATCCATACGCGTGTCAAGACGTTCCATAATGGCTCGGAACATCTCGGCCGTCGAGGACTCATCGAAGCTACGGGCCCGGGAGTCCGCCATAGGTGGTGGTGGCGAGTATTGGGTACCTCGACGGGTGGGCATGCAACTGACACACGACCTAGAAGACACCGACTAATGCAAACACACACTAAATGATGCACTTAGACCTAAACCAATATCCGGTACGGGGCGGAGTTAATCGATCCGAAGATCACTCCCGCAAGTGTGCGACCTCCCGATAGGCGTAGCCTAACGTTCGGACAACACCTTTTAAGATACCGAATTATCGGGATGAAATGCAATTTTAAAACACTCTTTTTTTTGTTTTGAAAATAATGATGATCCTAGACTTGACTTAGACCATGATGCATGCAAGACTTATGCAATGACTACCCTAGACTCGACTCGCTCTGATACCAAACTGATGCGGGACGGACACGGGAGACGACACTATATGGTGCCACCCTCGGACTCTAGATGAAGACACGACCAGCAACACACACCAGGGAGACACTAAGCCCGACACTACGAGCTCCTAGTGGCGAAACGTCGCTAACAGAAGTGGAAGCTCACTCGTCGTCCCAAGCGAGGGAAAGCGCGGACCGTGCGCGGTTAAGGAACCGGCGGAGGTCAAGGGTAGTCCGACTCAACTTCCGGACTCGGATCGAGTCGCGGGACGGGTCACTCTCACTCTCACAGCGGTGACATGGACACACGGGCTAGTACCTACACTCTCGGCAGCGGCAAAAGACCATATACTAGCTAAGCAAATGAACGCCAAGAGGTTCGGACCATTACCTCCACGCACCCGGCGTGGCGAAGACAACCCCGGCCGACTTACGGACTCCCGGTTAACAATGATTACAGCAATACACTAAGTCGACCCACTCCACGCAGGGAGGTAAAAGGTCACATGTGGGGTCCGGGAATCACGCAACTCGGGTTGACGGGCAGCATCTTGATGTCGCATGGCGGTGCCGAACTCCGCGTTTTCGTGCTTTCCGAACGGCAGCTTCTACGGGCCCGCGGGGCCCACGGACGGCGCTGTCCTTCGGATCTGCGGGGGTGAGACCCACTGTGATGGGGACCCCTGGTGGCACGCCTCCACGGACGGCGGTCGGCCGGGAACACCGATCGGGGGTCGATCGGCCCCGATTGCCA
Source organism: Amorphophallus konjac (assembly GCA_022559845.1). Lineage (NCBI taxonomy): Eukaryota > Viridiplantae > Streptophyta > Magnoliopsida > Alismatales > Araceae > Amorphophallus > Amorphophallus konjac. Next base: position 249,566 of record JAHNEJ010000574.1, on the reverse strand, counting down.
ACTCTTGAACTAATAATCCACGGATTTTGGTTGCTGTCTTCCGGCGCGCGCTCCGGCGAAAACGGCCGCTGCGATCAATCCCGACGTCGGATCGGGACGCATGAGCTATCGTTGGAAAGCTATCTTCAAATGCTTCAATCTAGACCCAGAGAGATCTGCTGGATCTGGTCGGATCAGAACTTTATTGAATTTATAAGTCCATGTTGTACAGTAACCGAAATCTCAGATCTGCAGGGCACTTGTCTGAGAACCACCGTTGACCGCCTAGTAAACCTCCTATTCAGGTCTTGCGTTCTTCTTAGGAGTTGTAGGGAATCAAACCACGGAATTGGGACTATTTTTAGAATTTGAGTTGGAGGTGCCTGCGATTTGTTATGATTTTTAGGGTGACTGGTGGTCGGATCTGGGAACAGGTGGACAGAACTGTAGATGGGTCTGAGAACGATTTTTAGAAAATATGAGATGGGCGAATCAAAAATTGAGAAAAATTGTGGATGAAGGGGTGGATGGATGGAACCCCCAGTAAAATTGGGCGAACTAACAGAAATCAAAAAGTGGCTCTAAGACATGAAACTCAGGACGGAGGTGAACCTGGACAGAACTCTGGCAGAACCGAAATGGAAGAGTGGACGAAAATCAAAAATTAGAAACGTGATCTGAATGCTGGCCTGATTTTTGTGGGTGGAGAGGAACATCCCAGGAACAACTCCTCCAAATTTGGTAGCCAAATGAGCTCGGGGAAGACCTGTGAATTTCGAACAAGCTGCTGTGGTACTGCGCAGGCAGAACTCCGTTGATGGCGTTGGCGGTGCGGTAGCGGCTCGTGGCGGCGGCGGCGATCGTCGGAACCGATACACGAGGAGTCACACCTCAGAATGGAAGCCTTCACAGCATCCAAGGGGGAGAGGGAGAGGAGAAGGGGGCGCACCAAGCTGGAGCTCCAAGAATTACTTTGATTCAAATGGCATTAATTAATCCAAAATGGAAAATACAAGCTTAAATAGGTTACATCTCACATCCATCCACAACCGTAGGATCTAGGAGTGGGAGATGAAGGGCTGGGATGGCATGAGACACACACACACAAAAATAAATAAAAAATAAGGGGAGGGGGGCGGCCTATTGACTATGGTGGCAAGGGGGGGACAAGTTGGTAGCCACCTTGGACTTTGAAGTCCACTTGTCTCCCATGTGCCTTTTACCATTCAAACTTCTAGATGCCTCCATTTGACATGTTGACTGACCCCACATGGGGCCCATGGGCTGAGGTGGCTCAATGGGATGGGGCCTGGGGGGCCCGTGGGGCCCACGGGGTCCAAATTGTACATAGGCCCCTCTTACAATCAAAATAGCAAACCGAATACAATGAAATAAACACAAATTACACACAAATAAAGTTTAACTAAATATGATAAATGGGGAGGCTCAAGGCGGAGTCTCCAGGCTATCTCCGAGCCAGATGGACGCTGAGGTGGCTCGAGTCGTGCTCCGGGTGCGGTACCGGTGGCTCGGCGTGTCGCGCCGCTCAACTGCTCGGGTGTCCGCACCATATATGCTTGGTCCTAGAGTGTTGAACAGAATTTTTTGACAAGCTGATAGCACTAGTGTTGTCACATAAAATTGGAACACAGTTTATTATAACATCCAAATCAAGCAGTTGATTTTTGATCCAAAGTACTTGGGCTCCACAACTTCCGACGGCTACATACTCAGCCTCGACTGTTGATAGGGCTACTGAATGTTATTTCTTGGAGGCCCACGAAACTAGGCACCCGCCAAGAAATTGACAGTATCCACTAGTACTTTTCTGATCGACAATACAACCAGCATAATCGGCATTGTTATATGCAATCAAGTCATATGAACTGCCGATTGGAAACCACAAGCCAAAGTCTAGAGTGCCAATAAGATACCGAAAAATTTGCTTAACAGCCATAAGATGGGATTCCTTTGGGCAAGATTGAAAGCGAGCACATAGGCACACACTGTACTGAATATCTGGGTGGCATGCTATTAAATATAGTAGTGATCCGATCATACCTCGGTATAGTGTGAGATCGACTGGTTTACCATTTTCATTTTTGTCCAACTTGGTGGTTGTGGCCATCGGAGTTGACATGGGTTTTGCTTCTGCCATCCCAAATTTCTTCAGTAGCTCCATCGTGTATTTGGCTTGGTTTATGAAAATCTCTTCGGACGTTTGCTTCACCTGCAGTCCAAGAAAGAATGTTAGTTCAGCCATTAGACTCATTTCAAACTTGCCCTGGATCATTCTTGCAAATTCATCACACAAGCCGTTGTTAGTGGCTTCAAAAATTATGTCATCAACATACACTTGAACCACCAATATTTCTTTACCTGATTTTTTAGTGAAGAGTGTTTGGTCAACATTACCTCTTTTGAATCCATTTTGAGTCAAGAATGAAGTGAGTCTTTCATACCATGCCCTTGGTCTGCTTAAGCCCGTACAATGCCTTCTGGAGCTTGTACACATGTCGTGGGTGCTTGGAATCTTCAAATCTTGGAGGTTATTCTACAAAAACATCCTCCTTGATGAACCCGTTAAGAAAGGCAGATTTAACATCCATCTGAAACAGTTTGAAGTTTAATGAGCATGCAAAAGACAGTAAAATCCGAACTGCTTCTAGTCTAGCCACTGGGGCAAAGGACTCATCAAAATCAATTCCCATTTCCTGCCTGTATCCTTTGGCCACGAGCCGTGCCTTATTTCGGACAACCACACCTGTATCATTCAGTTTGTTTCTAAAGACCCACCGAGTCCCTATCACAGGTTGATCTCTGGGACGGGGTACAAGTGTCCACACTTCGTTTCTCTTAAACTGATGCAGCTCTTCATGCATGGCTTGAATCCAGTATTCGTTTCGTAAGGCATCAATGATGTCTTTCGGTTCTTCCTGGGAGATAAGAGCTATCAAATCTTCTTCTTCTACTTGCCTCAATGAGGCTCTGGTTCTTACTCCATCTTGAGGATTACCGATTACGTTTCCGGTCGGATGATCCTTTAAAAATGTAGAGGTACTTGGAAGGTCGGGGTGTTGTACTTGCTGCTCTTGCAATGCCCTGGTTGAAGGATCTTCACTTTCTTCACCCCTGCTGGACACTTCTTCCTAAGGTTCATCTTTAGCTTTTGGTGTTCCAACAATTGTTGAGCTTTTAAAGACTTCTCCTGTATCCACAAGTTGAACATATTGGTTTGTCAGTTTTGGTTCAGATTCATCAAAAATCACATGAGGACTTTCTTCAACAACTAAAGTCCGTTTATTAAAAACTCGATAGGCTCTAGAATTCAGTGCATAACCTAAGAATATTCCCTTGTCGCTTTTCTCATCAAACTTCCCTAAATTAGACTTACCATTATTCAGAATGAAGCACGAGCATCCAAAGGGTTTGAGATGGGAAATATTTGGTTTCTTAGCCTTATATAGCTCGTAGGGAGTTTTTTTTAGGATAGGCCTTACCATAGCCCTGTTGATGATGTAGCATGCCGTACTTACTGTCTCAGCCCAAAAATATTTTGGTAGAGAGTTTTCACTTAACATGGTACGTGCCATGTCTATCAACGTTCTGTTTTTCCTCTCTACAACTCCATTCTATTGAGACGTCCTTGGTGAGGAAAAGTTATGTGTGTACCCCTGCTCTTCGCAGAACTCACTGAATTCTTGATTCTCAAACTCACCACCGTGATCACTCTGAATGATAGTGATAGGATAACCTTTATCATTTTTATTGGCCAAGAAGAGCACCCATGTAAATCTGGAATAGTCATCAACAATCACAAAACTATAAGATTTTCCTCCTAGGCTGGAAGTCCTAGTTGGACCAAAAAGATCAAGATGCAACAATTCCAGGGGTCTAGCAGAGGAAACAATATTCTTATTTTTGAAGGAGATTCATGTTTGCTTGCCTTTTGTGCAAGCTTCACAGACTCGATCACTTTCAAATTTTAATTTGGGCAATCCGTTCACTAAATCATGTCTAGACAACTTGGAGATTACTCCAAAACTAGCATTACCCAATCTTCGGTGCCATAACCAAGCATTTTCATGATTGTTTACTAACAGACACAAATCATCACAAGAAACATTATCAATATCAACAGTGTAGACATTGTTATTTCTATTTCCAATGAATTTTATTTCCTGAGTGCTTTTGTTCATGACAATGTAGTGGGTTTCATCAAAAATAATTTTAAAGCCTTTATCGCACAGTTGACTAATGCTTAACAGGTTGTGATTTAGACCTTTCACCAAAAGCACATCTTCAATGAGAATTTCAGAATTCTTACCTATGTTGCCGATCCCGATGATCTTACCTTTGTCTTTGGCTCCAAAGACCACAGAGCCTCCATCCTTATCCTACAATATTGAGAACACTTCCTTGTCCCCTGTCATATGCCTTGAACAACCGCTGTCTAGGTACCACTTGCTCCCCCTAGCTTCAAGACATATCTGCAAGAACGAAGATTCTCATGCGATTGTTTTTGGTACCCAAACTAGTTTGGGTCCATAAGAGTTAGTCTCATTCTGTGCATATCTTTTCTTGGCCCTAAAAGTGTGATTCCTTGACAAGTTTTGCCTGACCCAACAGTTTGCAATGGTATGACCAAATCTACCACATTGATAGCAGTTGACTGGAGCAAATTTTCTTTGAGGTTTTGGTGATTTGGATTGCACACGTTTAGATTGTGTGTTGTAAGATGAGACGTGGTTGTTCTCATGCACAAATGATGTGGTAATCTTATGCTCAAAAGACTTTTTATTTTCAGGAGTGTATCCCAAACCTTCCTTTTGGAAGTTAGCCTTAACCCCCAACAAGTTGTCCAGGTTTTATTTTCCTTTGACGAACCTAGTCAAAGTGGACTGGAGTTCAACCGCTTCCTCACTCAAGATCCCATTTTTCTTCTCAAGTTCTGAATTTACGAACCTCAGAATTTCTCCTTCCCTTTTTAATGTTTCGCACACTTTTTCAATCTCAGTCATTTTGCATGCCATCTCTTCTTTGGTTTTTTCACTGTCTGAAATGATTTGCAACAGATTTTCTTTTTCTTCAGTTAGCTCGAACCATTCTTGTTCCAATTTCTCAAATCTAGCGAAAATGTCCTCATCAATCTTTTTTTTAGATCTTTATTTTCAGACCTGATTTTTTTATATTTCAAGTAAAGTTTCTCATATTCAGATTCCCATTGTTCATTTGAAATGAAGTCAGAGTCAGAGTTTACCTCCGGAGATTCATCTCCGTGTGCCATAAGACATAGGCTTCCCACCAATTCTTGAATCTCCTCATCGGATGGTTCATCTTCCTCATCGCTCCACGTGGCGACCATGGCCTTGGGTTTCTTGAAGATGTCCTTCTTGAATTTCTTTTTTAGATCTGGGCACTCACCTCTCATGTGCCCAGGCTTCTTGCATTCGTAGCATATGATGTTGTTTGGTTTGCTCGACTCACCTTTAGGTTGAGTGGGCTTCCTTTGCCCCTTCCTAAAATTTCCCTGAAAATTCCTTTTCTTCTTTAGAAATCTTCTCACTTGTCGGGTGATCATTGCAAGTTCTTCTTCTTCGTTGCTTCCATCGTTGGTTTCTTCTTCTTGAGAATCATCATTGGGTTGATGAGCTTTCAATCCAATGACCTTTTTCTTCTTGATATCTTCTTCGGCTGTCCTTTTCATATTTATCTCATAGGTCATGAGTGACCCTATGAGTTCATCGAGCGTGAGTGTGGACAGATTTTTTGAGTCTTTAATGACGGTAGCCTTTGTGTGCCACGCAGGAGGGAGGGATCTCAAGACTTTCCTCACGAGCTCAGAGTTGGTGTAATCTTTCCCAAGGCTTTTGAGGCCATTTGTGATCTCAGTTAGCCTTGCGAACATTTCTGAGATAGTTTCCTCCGGCTTCATTTTGAACAGCTCGTAATCGCTTACGAGTAGATTGGCCTTTGTCTCTTTGACCTCCGAGGTTCCTTCATAAATTAGTCAGAGTTTATCCCACATCTCTTTGGCTGAGCTGCACATTGATACACGAGAGAACTCATTAGGATGTATCGCACACTGCATAATATTCATGGCATTAAAGTTAACAGTGCATTTCTTAATTTCTTCGGGGGTCCATTTTTCTTCATCAGCCCCGAGTTTGTAAGGACCCTTGTCTACAACTCTCCACACTTCGTACTCTTGAGCTCTCAAGAAAACATACATTCTATTTTTCTAGTACGAGTAGTTCGAACCGTCAAAAAAAGGAGGGCGGTTGATGGAGTGACCCTCGGGGATCATTCCCTTGTTAGCCATTGATCCGGATCTTACTCAAGATCGTTAGATCTAGAAGGAAAAAAGAGTCTTGGCTCTGATACCAATTGAAGTCCCACGATCAATGACACCCAAGAGGGGGGGTGAATTGGGTAATTACAGAAACTATGAAAACTATTTTCCGATTGAAAAACACTCACACGGTGAGGGCTACAAACACAAAGGGGTCAGTCGAAGAACAGATTTGAAGCTAGCACCAACAGTCTTATCCAGAGGTTCTTTGGTACAGGGCGGAGTTCAGGAATCCAAGGATTCTCTCACGTAAGATATATTCCTTCTAATGAGACTGACCACATCAGTCAGAGTATACCTTTCAATATACCACAAGATATTCGCAGACAGATTGATGAACCAAGATTCGAGCACGCGTCCGATGCACACACAATGCTAGCAAAGTAGAGCAGAATGGAGATAGAAGAGAGGGATCAAACCATACAAGGGACAACAATTTTAAGGTGGTTCGGATGCAACAGCAGCAACCTACGTCCACCCCTCACAAGGTGAGGAACCACACACTATCTTGTATAGGATTACAAGATCAACACCACACACACAAACACACGTGAAGGATGTAAAACCCTTACAAGGATGCTGAACCACACACACACACACACACACGAAAGAGAAAAACACTAAAAGATATACACACGAACACGGATCTATGAGGATCCACACACACAAGGGATTGCAAAAAGGTAAGAAGGCAAAAACCAGTTTGAGCACAAATTGAGAATGAATAACAAGGAGTAAGAACACAAGACAGCTCCCCCTTAATGAATGACGAAGATTCAGGATGCAGCTTCCTCTGATCTTGATCTATGCTTGATTTGGATGAAGATTCGAACTTGAACACCTCTGATCTTTGATGAAGGATTCCCTCGGATCACTGTTCACGTGAACAGTGCAGGCACTCTCCTCTTGTTCTATCACTTCAGCATTAGGGTTCTCTTGCCCCTTGAATGAGATCTTTTATAGATCTAGGAAGGGCCTGGGACAAGTGCCAAACCAGATCCACAATTCACTCCTTGAAAGCTGGGCTTTACCTTAAACAATTGGGGGAGATAGACTTCACTCGAGCTTGGACAAACAAGTCAACAAAGGGGGCTTTCGAGGCTACCGGTTGACCGGAACCAGGGGGCCGGTCAACCTAAACCTGTAACCGATAGGACTTTTTGATTCTGGCAAAACCGGTCGACCTGAATGGCAGGGGCGGTCGACCTAAACCTGTAAACCGTTGATCTCTTGGGTTCTGGGAAAATCGGTCGACCTAAAATCCGGGGGCGGTCGACCTGAACGTGTAACATTGAGAAATCTTAGATTGTGGAAAAACTGGTCGACCTATCTTTGAGAACTGGTTGACTGAAATGGTCCTGTCCTGCAGAAATAAGTTGTTAGCCCAGTAAGAAATATCAGAGCATAAATGTCATTAGATGAAAGATCGCTTCATGCATTACGGAGTTAAGGATTTAGATAACTCAGTATAACTCCATGGGAAGACATTTATGCATTAGCCTCCTTTGCTCGTGCTTGAAACCAATAACACGGACGACGATGAAATCATAACCCTGAGTTTTGTTATCATCAAAATCATTCGAGGAGACTCAACACTCTACACTCCTCTCCCCATTCCTGATAGACCGTGGGTTGATGTGAGCATGGATTTCATCCTTGGATTACCTCGTACTGCTCACAAACACGACTCCATCTTCATGGTCGTTGATAGGTTCTCTAAGATGGCCCATTTTATTGCATGTTCCAAAACATCGGATGCATCTAGAGTAGCCCACTTATTCTTTGATGAAGTCGTGCGTCTGCATGGTCTCCCCCAAACTATAGTGTCTGACCGAGATGTCCGGTTCACTAGTTACTTTTGGAAGACAATTTGGCACCTAGTTGGCACTAAGTTAAAATTTTTCACTGCCTATCACCCCCAAACCGAGGTCGTCAATAGGAGTTTAGGGAATCTGTTGAAGTGTCTTGTAGGGGATCATTCTGGCACTTGGGATCTTCTTTTGCCCAGAGCAGAATTTGTATACAATAGCTCTGGCAATAGGTCCATAGGTATGAGTCCATTTGAGGTCGTGCATGGATACAAACCTCGAAAACCTGTGGATCTCATTCCCCTTCCTCTCGAGTCTAGAACATCCAAGTCAGCTGAGGAATTTGCACAGCATGTCAAAAGTCTGCATGAGTCAATTAGCAAGCAAATAAACCTCAGTAATGAGACCTATAAACGATTGACTGATTCGCATAGGCGTCACCATGAATTTCAAGAAGGCGACTTGGTTATGGTCAGGGTTCGACCCGAACGACTCCCCTCGGGAGCAGTTAAAAAGTTACAAGTCCGTAGTGATGATCCATTCCCAATACTACGGAAGATTGGCTCCAATACTTATGTTGTGGACTTTCCTCCCGAATATGGGATTAGCTCTACTTTTAATGTGGCAGACCTAGTGGCCTGCAAGGAACCCACAGCGATTCCTAGTGACCCTTTCGAGCCTTCTCCTCCCATTGAGAGTGAGCCCACCCTGATGCGCACAAAACTCATCGTTAAAAGTCGTGCCATAATTTTAAAATTAACCGAACTCACTCTCTAAAAAATATTGAAATTCAAGCAAAGTGGTCAATACGGGTCGATCCCACGGAGAAGAAATATTTTCAAAATAGCATGGAAGAAAATTCTTGTATTTGAAAATTTTGAAGTTTTGAATGAGATTTAAACTAATGAAAAATCAAATTGCATGAAAATAAATTTTGATTTGAAAATTATAACTATGTAAATCAAAAGCACAATTTTAAAATTAAAAGAATAAAGGAAGAAATAAGCCGAGGAATTAGAAGAATGACACCGTCCACGCCGTGCCGAGCCTTTGATCGCCATCCCACTTTGGTAGAACGCCGCCAGGCGATGACCGAGAGAGAACAACCCCCTTGAGGTGTGTGAAGGATATAAAGAAAGGGAGGTGGATGGAAGAGCTACGCAAGGAAAATTATAATGAAAATAGAGTGAGTTAAGAAATGAACTATCTTTAAAATCGGAGAGAATTGGAAGAAGTGACAGAAGACAAAGTTGAAGATCTGAGGGTTAGGAAGACCTTTCATGAAGAGTGCAGAGATAGAAAACGAGAAGAAGAAGGTGGAAAATGTGAAAAACCGACATCAATGGGCGCGGGTGAATAGTGACTGGGTAGAAAATAGAACAGTAGAAAATTAATTGTAACTTAAACATGAAGAAGAATTGGAGGAAGTAGTAGAAGAAGAAAACTTAGATCTACAAGAGGAGAAAATCTTTCATGAAGAACTCAAAATGAAAAGAGGATTGGAAGGGCTTTAAAACGGAAGAATGGTGGAGACTATCACCTCAGATGAACAGTAACATGTTAGGACAGAACTTAGAAAAATATGTCATAACTTGAAAACTGAGAAGAACTAGAGGAGGAGGTAAAAAGAGAAAATATAGAACACAGAATAATGAATAAGTTTTGTGAAGACCATAAATTGAAATGGAGTACAGAACAATATGTAAATGAGCTGATAAAAGACTAAACTCTTAAGAACACCAAGAACAGAACAATACAACAATAGAAACCCACAAAGATTACACTAAAAACTCTCAAATCACACTCTCCAACTCTTCTCACGTAACTCTACCAAGGTCAAGAAGAACTCTCTTCTAATACACAATAGGAGCCCTTTTTATAGGGCTAAACTTGGCCCTATTCTTGGGCATGTTTGATTGGAGAATAAGGTGGGATATTCTGGGATAAACCGCTAAATTCTAACCTATTCCCTTTGATTGCGCATACAAGATATTCCACCTTATTCTGGTTTATCTCAAGATAGCTTGTTCCACCAAAAAGGTAGAACAAGAATAGGTTAAGCCTTTTCACAAATCTCAAAGATATTCCAGATTACCTTATTTCCCAATCAAAGTAAAATGGTCTATTTTTTGGAATACTCAACCCTTGGTTAAGCTATTCTACTTAACCTATCCCCCAATCAAAGAGACCCAATGTGAACATCCAAGATGCTATTTTTGACTTGGAATGAGAGATCACAATGTGTTGCACACCTTTGTATTTTTTTATGAAATTTTATCTTTCACTTTCTCCCTCTTTCTCTCACTTTCTTTCACTCTTCAACATTGGCAGCTGCATTGTGAAGACTCCTGCCGCAATGGCCGAAATGCATAGCTCTTGATGCGTTACGTGCCACCCTTGCCTTTATAGTTGACGTTGAAGATGCCCAACGTTTGAAGAATGCTATAGCCGACTTGCCATCTTGTGTGCTGTTGGTGTTTGATCGGCCCACGTTGAAGACCTTCCAGCTTGTATCATTGCCAAGTGGACCCAGCTGCCTTGTGAGAAAGGAGGCCCGCGTGTGTTGAAGTGAAGAGCCCACAAGCCAAGGCCTTTGTCTGCACCACCTTGAAGATGCTCCACGTGAAGGCATTGCCCTTGTTGCATTGAAGTTGAATGAGGCCTTTTGCTGCATTGTGAAGCCTCCTATATTCAACGTGAAAAAGTCTCCTTAAATATTAAGGTGAAAAGGCTTGTATGTATTTGAAGCCACCTTGAACTTTTACGTAGAATCACCTTCATACATATATATATATATATACTATATATTTGAATATATATATATATGTTATATATATATATATATCAAATATATATATCTATATATATATATATCAAATATATATCTCTCTATATATATCATATATAAATAATTATTTTACTTTTCTTTCTTTTTTTTATTTTGTTTGGATTAGCATTGGGCTTGGTCGGCCATGAGCTCTTGGATATGAATGGGCTTTGGCCCATTTGTTTTCTTATTTATTTTCTTTTTATTCCTCTTGTTGTGATCTTCCTTTGTACCTGTAAAATAGAATTAAAATTTAATTAAATCAGGTAATTAAATATTTTGATCTGAAATTAAAATTAAGTGTGCTAAATGCATAGTGATGTATATTAAAGCTCATAAAAAATATGTTGGAACATGAATTAACATGTAAAAATTACACATTTATCACACTCCCCAACTTACTCATTACTAGTCCCTTAGCAATGCAAACAATTAAAAATTCAGGACCAACAAAAGTTTGTAAATTCATACTTTCATATCCAACTTTTCCTTCACAGAAATAACTAAAGATTAAGAATTCGGAATCATTAACACATACTATCCTTATGTAGGAAATTAAAACACATGATCAAGAATTCTAATCAAAATTCAATAGCACTTGTGCATGTGAAATGCTAAGTCCATAGTGAAGACAGTTGCATCCCCCATTTACTATTCCGAACATGTGCCTTTCAACCCTGCACTTCTTAATTAGAGCATTAAGAATACTAGCTTTTTATCTACCTTATTGTTTCGTCCCTTAGGGATCTTTTTATTTTTCTACACACATGATGCTGGACTACCTTTCACTATTTAACGCGAACCTCGAAGCAAGTCCGGTTTCACAGATCAAGGTTCTCTTATCCTTTTGACACGAACATCAACACGTCTTATGTGAAGTAGGTCCGGTTACTCAGATTCGGAACATTTTTCATAGTGTTTTCTTTTCTCAATTTTTTTTTTCAATTGTGCTTTTGCACTAACTTTTTATGGATAACTTGGCAGAAAGCTTATAAAAGATCTCTTGTTGAAGAAGTGCAGAATATTATGTAACATTCTCAAAATAGCAGAAGGCTTGTCATGCATGTTTCATTAGCGTGCAAAGTGATTTTATTTCATTTTTCTAAAGTGCACATGAACTTTAAAGAGATTTTTAGATTAGTTTTCCATAGTTAGATTAGATAAATTTTCCATCATCCTTATCTAGTCATTTCTATTCTAGAATCACTTTCAATGGAAGCATGAATCATGAAACTCTAAATGGGGATTTCATCTTTTCATTAATGTAGGATATCAAGTAAGGACTCATATCAGATTGTATTCACATGAAACAATTTTTTTTTCTCTCCCCCCCCCCCACCAACTTGAATGACATTGTCCTCAAGGGCATATGCAATAGAAAGATCAGAGAACAAGTAAACAGAGAATATGGTTAGGATGAAAGGATACAACCTGATGGGCGCGGTAAAATGACGATGACTCCTTCTCTTTTTGGCCTGGTAACTGAAAAATAAACACACTAAAATAAAACATTAAATCTCAAAAACCTTGGGTTGCCTCTCAGAAGCGCTAAGTTTACCCTCTTCAGTCAGACGCATGAAAGCTCAAAAGGAATTCATTCATGATCACATAATGCTATGGATTCTTTTGGTGATAATAGCTCATTTTCCAGGTATGGTTTCAACCTTTGACCGTTAACAGTAAAAATGTGACCATTTTGTGGATTCAGAATTTGAACGGCTCCATGGTCAAATGCTTTAACAATTATGAACGGTCCATCCCATCTGGATTTCAACTTACCAGGGAACAAGCATAGCCGTGAATTGAAAAGCTAAACCTTTTGATTAGCATGAAAAGTTTTCCTATGAATATGCTTATCATGGAAAGTCTTGGTTTTAGCTGTATAAATCCTAGAATTTTCATAGGCTTCGTTCCTTAGTTCCTATAGTTCATTAAGTTGCAAGGCTCTCTGGGCTCCACCTTGAGTTAAGTCAAAATTGACTTGCTTAATGGCCCAATAGGCTCTATGTTCAAGTTCTACGGGCAAGTGGCAGGCTTTTTAAAAAAATGAGGCGGTACGGAGATATACCAATGGGAGTCTTAAAAGCAGTTCTATAGGCCCAAAGTGCATCATCTAGTCTCTCAGACCAGTCTTTACTATCTGGCATAACTGTCTTATGCAGAATGTTCTTAATCTCCCTATTGGAAACCTCCACCTGGTCACTAGTTTGGGGATGATAGGGGGTAGCGAGCTTATGAGTGATGCCATATTTACGAAGCAAAGTGTGGAATTGGAAGTTCGTGAAATGGGACCTCCCATCACTAATCATAACCCTGGGACATCCAAATCTAGAGAAGATGTTCTTCTTGACAAATTTTATCACCACCTTATGATCATTGGTTCTTGTGGCTACAACTTCAATCCATTTTGAAACATAATCGACCGCCACCAAGATGTATTCATTCTCAAAGGACGGTGGAAATGGTCCCATGAAGTCTATTCCCCAAACATCAAAGATTTCAACAACCAGAATAGGATTAAGCGGCATCATATCTCTCTTTGAATTATTGCCCACAGCTTGACACCTCAAACATGTTTTTAAAAATTCATAAGCATCCTTAAATAAAGTGGGCCAATAAAATCCACTTTGTAACACCTTAGCCACAGTCTTCTTCTCTGAAAAGTGTCCCCCACAAGTTAGATTGTGACAAAAATTCAAGATAGATTGTTGTTCCTCTTCGGGGACACATCTTCTTATGATCTGATCATGACTCATATGAAACAGTTCCAGGTCCTCCCAAAAATAGTGCTTAACCTTAGCAAAGAAGTGATCCTTTTCCTGCTTAGTCCACCCACCCGGGATCTATCCTACTGCCAAGAAGTTGACAATGTGAGCTTACCAGGGGGTTGAGGTGTGAGATATGGATAACAATTGTTCATCTGGAAAAGAATCAGACATTGGAGCACTCTCGGGTATCACTATTCTTGACAAATGATCAGCCACAACATTTTCTAACCCCTTCTTGTCTTTGATTTCTAGATCAAATTCTTACAGTAACAGAAGCCATCGAATCAAACGGGGTTTAGCATCCTTCTTGGTGAGCAGATATTTCAAAGCAGCATGATCAGAATAGACAATGACTTTGGCACCCAAAAGATATGAGCGGAATTTTTCTAGGGCAAACACAACTGCCAGAAGTTCTTTCTCTGTGGTGGTATAATTCAATTGAGCATCGGCGAGAGTGCGACTCGCATAATAAATCACCACAGGTTTCCTATCAATCCTCTACCCCAAGACAGCTCCTATGGCATAATCTGAGGTATCGCACATGATTTCGAATGGCAGCGACCAATCCGGTGATTGAAGAATCGGAGCTTGGGTCAGGGCTACCTTTAGAGAATGGAAAGTCTCAAGACAAGACTCATCTAGGTGGAATGGAGTGTCCTTGGCTAGAAGCTTAGTGAGCGAGCGAGTAATGGTAGAGAAGTTCTGAATGAATCTTCTATAAAAATCCGCATGGCCAAGAAAAGAGCAAATTTACCTGACAGACGAAGGGGAAAGAAGATTGGAAATTAGATCAACCTTAGCATTGTCTACTTCTATCTCCCTCTCTGAAATAATGTGTCCTAGCACAATGCCTTCTCTTACCATGAAGTGACTTTTCTCCCAACTAAGCACCAGATTAGATTGAATGTATCATGCTAGTACTCTCTGCAAATTCTCTAAGTAGCACTCAAATGAGTCTCCAAAAATTGAGAGGTCATCCATGAAAACTTCTAAGAATTCTCCCACCATTTCAGAAAATATGGCCATCATGCACCGCTGAAAGGTGGCAGGGGCATTGTAAAGCCCAAACGGCATTCTCCTGAAAGTAAACGTGCCATAAGGACACGTGAATGTAGTTTTCTCTTGATCTTCCGGGTAGATAGCAACCTGATTGTACCTGAGTATCCATCCAAAAAGTAAAAATATCTTTGTCCAGCCAATTTCTCCAAAATTTGATCAATAAACGGGAGAGAAAAATGATCTTTCTTTGTCATTGAGTTCAATTTTCTATAATCAATACAGATTCTCCATCCCGTTTGTAGTCTCATTGGCACCTCTTCACCCTTCTCATTTTGAATCACGGTCAGCCCGGATTTCTTTGGAACAACTTGTTTGGGGCTGACCCACTTACTATCAGAGATGGGATAATAATCCCGGCATCCAACCATTTCACCACCTCCTGCTTAACCACCTCTTTCATGTTAGGATTCAACCGGCGCTGCATCTCCCTGCTCGACTTGGCATTGTCCTCTAAGTAAATGTTGTGCATACAAACATCTGGACTAATCCCCCTAAGATCCGCCACCGACCAACCAATTGCCCCCCTATGCTCTTTAAGGACATCTAAGAGCTGAGCTTCTTAAGTAGAAGTGAGATGAGAAGCAATAATCACGGGTAAAGTTTGGTCAGGACCCAGATAAGCGTACTTAAGAGAATCCGGTAGAGATTTCAATTCAAGAGTAGGCGGATGAGCCAGAGATGGAAGAGCAGGTTCGAATTGTAATGGAGGAAGTAGCTCTACCCTAGACCAGAGTGCAGAAGTGGAATAAGAATCTTGAAGCTTGCTACCCTCCTCTAGGGTGTCCTCAACGTCATCCGGACTTTCATCAATCACCTCCTCAAAGATATCAATGATATTGCATTCTTCTTCGTGGTCCGGGTATTGAGAAGCCTTAAAAATATTTAATGCAACCTTCTCTCCTCCAAATGATATATCCATCATTCCCGTGGCACAATTTATATTAGCCTTTGCCGTAGCTAAAAACGGACGTCCCAAAATGATAGGTGTGTGCTTTAGATCCTGGGACGAGGCCATATCTAGAATGAGAAAATCCACCGGGAAATAACATTCATGCACTTTGATAATAACATCCTCCAACAGACCCCTTGGTGTTTTAATCGACCTATCTGCCAATTGAAGGATGATTGAAGTGGGTTTTAACTCCCCCAGATCAAACTGCTCATAGATAAAGGTGGGCAAAAGATTCACGCTAGCACCTAAGTCTAGAAACGCTCGATCAAAAGTGACTCCACCTATATCATATGAGATTAAAGGGGCTCCGGGGTCCTTCAATTTTTTAGGCAAATGATTCATTAAAACAGCACTCACATCCTCAGACAATCGGATCTTTTGAGTCACTGCCCTTGGCTCCCTCTTTGGAGTACAAAGCTCTTTCAAAAACTTTGCATATGCCGGCACATGCTTGATTACATCCAAGAGTGGAATATTGATATTCACTTGTTTAAATAATTCCACTAATTCTCCCTGTTGCACCGGCGGTTTCTTGTGAGCCTTAGACTTTTGAGCATCGGGAAAAGGGACCTTAGGCACATATTCTTGGGGTCCTTCATCAACTTTCGCCTTCCCTTTCTCCAGCTTCTTCTCTCCACCCTCCAGCTTCTTCATTTCTTTAATAATCACGGGCTCCTCTTCCTCATCACTCTCCTCTTGGGCCTCTTGGCCCGAACTACTGTCAACTTCCTTAGTCCTATAAGGATCATCAAAAACCTTCCCGCTCCTAAGAGAAGAGATTACCTCAGCATTCTCAAATTGGGGACCTGCAGGAGGAGGCGGCTGAGGTTGATTTGGTTGAGGAAGAATAAGAACTCTTTGGGGGAAACCCGGAGGTTGGTTCCTAGGATTAGCCATAGGCTGGCTAGGAAGCAGACCTACCTCTCTCCTTATATTACTTGCTGCCAATTGCCCTATCTGACCTTCCAACTAAGCAATGGATTGTTGCTGAGAAACAATGAGCTGTTGGAGTTGGTCGAATTTTTCATCAAAATTTGACTGCGGAGGTTGTGGAGGAGGAGGTTGGAAGGGAACTTGATTGAATCGGTTAGAAGGATATTGATGGTATTGGCCCTGAGAAAATTGAGCTTGCTGATACGGGACCTGAGAATAATGTGATGGGTGTTGAGATTGTTACGGAAAAGGTGCATTGGATTGAGAAAAATTATGATGAGCTTGGTGAGTTGGGTGTTGAGTTTGGTGAAAAGGAGATTGATAATGTTGGTGAGATTTAACTGGAGAATGAAAGGGTTATTTTTGAAAAGAAGGATTAGATTGGGTAGATGGACCTTGCTGAGATTTTTAAAAAAAATTCGGGTGATTTCTCCAGCCTGGATTGTAGGTGTTGGAATAAGGAT
This sequence comes from Amorphophallus konjac, assembly GCA_022559845.1. Lineage (NCBI taxonomy): Eukaryota > Viridiplantae > Streptophyta > Magnoliopsida > Alismatales > Araceae > Amorphophallus > Amorphophallus konjac. Next base: position 232,424 of record JAHNEJ010000574.1, on the reverse strand, counting down.
CATAAGGAGGCTTAGAGACACCCTGAGCACGGAAGATTTGTTCTTAGATGAATGGGGAAAGCTGGGCTGTAGTGGGGCAATCAGTTGCCACATGATCGGGGCTAGAGCAAAGAGCACAGATCTCTTCATGACTGGGAGCTGAGAATGGTTGAGGTCGAGGACCTGAAGAAGAAGGTTCCAGCCTAGATAGAAATTGATCTAGCTTTTGAGCTACGAGATCAACATTCTCTATCTTCTGCGCCAATAATTCCATTTTGTTGAATTTCTGAGTCAAGGTATTGATATTCATCCTATTCTCACACTCAACTTGGCTCTTCACTTTATAAAGCCCACCCTTCTTAGCCGGCCCAATCGTTCTTTCATAAGATGATAGCGATGGATGACTGATCGAATTTTTGCTCAACATCTCAAATAACTCATATGCCTCATCCTCGCTTTTACTCATAAAAGTCCCCCCACATGATGCATCCACCATTTGACGGTAACTATCAGTCAATCCCTCATAGAATGCTTGAACTATTTACCATCTTGACAAACCATGATGATGGCATTTCCTTAATAAATCTTTCAACCTATCCCATGCCTCATGGATTTATTCCCTAGAATTTTGTGAAAATCCAATTATCGCTCTTCTCATGGTATTAGTTCGCCCTATGCGATAGAATTTCTTCAAAAATTCCTTTTGCATTTCTGTCCATGTGTCTATGGATTTACCCAAAGCTCCTAACCAATATTTGGCTTTATCTTTGAGAGAGAATGGAAAAGAGTCAGTATGAGATCATCATCAGAGAAGTTTGGGATTTTCACAGTTGAGCAAATATGGAGGAACTCATCCAGATGTCTGTAGGGATCCTCATTGGTATTGTCATAGAAGGATGGAAACATTTGAATGGTACTTGATTTAATTTCATATTGGGCTGCTTGATTTTGAGGTGCTTGGGTATAAAATGAAGGTTGGTATTGATCGGACAAGAAATATTCCTGCATTTGCTTGGGAGTGACTTGTTGAACTTGCTGTTGATTTTGGTTGTGGTCTGCCATGAGGTTAGGTTGATGGTGAGTTCTTTAATGCACTAACCTCCCAATCTCTCCTATGGGTCCTAACAAAGGTGGGTGTACGGATCTCTTACCTTACATAAATTAGGACAAAATGAGATAGATATTTTTTTTGATTTTTGTTTATTTTTTTTATTTTGACACAACTAAGACGAAGAGAGAGAAGAGATTGACGTTTTTCCTTTTTGATATTTTTTTAGTTTTATTTTTATGTAAACACAAATAAGTTGGCACATAAATTACCCTAAGGATCTAGATGTGTCATAGACCTGCAAATGGGGTTTCACAAAATGATTAAAGTGAAACTTAAGTTCACCCTCAAAATTTTCACCGGCCAGGTAAGGGGTGGGGTAGTGGGAGGTTCCCCCTACTTTCGTAGGGACCTAATTATGCCAAATCACTAGCCCGCTTAAGGCGTTTGCCGTCCGACCGTCTTGCCTTAGACACCGATTTTCATAAGAGGGTAAACCCAAATAACACAAGAACCACAGTGTGATCCTAGGGCCAATGTCTACTGAATTTTAGTTAAGGCTTAGGTGGTGTAAAGATGAAGAAAATTGTGATTTGTGGGCTAAGGAATGGTGATGAAATCCCCACCTTATCTTGTTTAGGGGTAGTGCCCTTAGAGTGTTTTGAAGAATGAGATGCAACAAATAGGTTCAAACAAGGGGTTTAATATGTAAATGCATGAATAATTATTTTCTAAAACACAAATATGGAATAAAATTAATGCAACCTACATTATGCATGACTTAAAACATGATGTGTGTGATTTCTAATCTTGAAATGAGATTTTTTATTTTAGTGCAAGTATTGTTTCTTTTTTTTTAGTTAATGAACTTATCTAACCAACACAATTTTTTTATTTTAATTTTTTTGAATTTTCAAGAATTTTTTTAATTTTTTTAACAAGATATGAACAAAAGAAATTATGAACTAAAAATAATAAACATCATGCAAAATAATTACAAAATAAGGCCTAAAATCATGTTTTTAAAGTTTTATGGATTTTTGATTTTTTTTAGATTTTCAGGAATTTTTCATATTTTTGGAGATTTTTTAGAAATTGGAAAAAACAGGACATGTACTTACGTTTACTGACCTTTAGCGACGCTTGATTTTCCAGGATTTTTCAGAATTCCAGAATACCTACGTTTGCAGACCTTTAGCGACGCTTCTTGACTTTCTGCGACAGATTATTTCTCTTGAATTTCAGGTCCGAATTTTCAATATGTCTTTGATTTTCTGAATTTATTTTTCTTTTTCCTGCAAAAGTAAAAAAATAAAAAAATTAATATACAAATATATAAATCAAACACAAGAATATCCAACCATTAAAAATTATTTCATCCCCGGCAACGGCGCCAAAAATTGATGCGCACAAAACTCGTCGTTAAAAGCCGTGTCACAATTTTAAAATTAACCGAACTCACTCGCTAAAAAATATTAAAATTCAAGCAAAGTGGTGAATACGGGTCGATCCCACGGAGAAGAAATATTTTCAAAATAACGTGGAAAAAAATTCTTGTATTTGAAAAATTTGAAGTTTTGAATGAGATTTAAACTAATGAAAAATCAAATTGCATGAAAATAAATTTTGATTTGAAAATTATAACTATGTAAATCAAAAGCACAATTTTAAAATTAAAAGAATAAAGGAAGAAATAAGTTGAGGAATTGGAAGAATGACGTCGTCCACGCTGTGCCGAGCCTTTGATCGCCGTCCCGCTTTAGTAGAACGCCGTCGGGAGATGACCGAGAGAGAACAACCGCCTTGAGATGTGTGAAGGATATAAAGAAAGGGAGGTGGATGGAAGAGTTACGCAAGGAAAATTATAATAAAATTAGTTAAGGAATGAAATATCTTTAAAATCGGAGAGAATTGGAAGAAGTGACAGAAGATAAAGTTGAAGATCTGAGGGTTAGGAAGAACTTTCATGAAGAGTGCAGAGATAGAAAACGAGATGAAGAAGGTGAAAAATGTGAAAAACCGACATCTATCGGCGCGGATGAACAATAAACTCATAAAAGACAGAACCGTGGGAAAATAAAAATAACGTAACATCGAAAAAGAATTGGAGGAAGTGATAGAAGAAGAACAGTTAGACGTATAAGAGAGGAACAACTGTTTGTGAAGAACGTAGAATGAAAATAAGATTGAAAGGGCTTCAAAATAGAGAAATGGTGGAGACTATCACCTCGAATGAACAGTAACATGTTAGGACATAACTTAGAAAAATATGTCATAACTTGAAAACTGATAAGAATTCGAGGAGGAGATAAAAAAGAAAATGTAGAACACAGAATAATGAACAAGTTTTGTGAAGATCATAAATTGAAATGAGTACAGAACAACATGTAAAGAGCTGATAAAAACTAAACTCTTAAGAGCACCAAGAACATAACAATACAACAAGAGAAACCCACAAAGATTACACTAAAAGCTCCCAAACCACACTCTCCAACTCTTCTCACGTAACTCTACTAAGGCCAAGAAGAACTCTCTTCTCATACACAATAGGAGCCCTTTTTATAGGGCTAAACTTAATCATATTCTTAATGTGAACATCCAAGATGCTATTTTTTACTTGGAATGAGAGATCACAATGTGTTGCACACCTTTTTATTTTTTTATGAAATTTTCTCTCTCACTTTCTCTCTCTTTCTCTCACTTTCTCTCTCTTCAACATTGGCAGCTGCATTGTGAAGACTCTTGTCACAATGGCCGAAATGCATGGCTCTTGATGTGTTACGTGCCACCCTTGCCTTTGTAGTTGACGTTGAAGATGTCCAGCGTTTGAAGAATGCTATAGCCGACTTGCCATCTTGTGTGCTGTTGGTGTTTGATCGGCCCACATTGAAGACCTTCCAGCTTGTATCATTACCAAGTGGACCCAGCTGCCTTGTGAGAAAAGGAGGCCCGCGTGTGTTGAATGTTGAGCTATGATTTTGATGATAACTAAACTTAGTGTGTATTTGCTATGGTTTTTGATGCTAACTAAATGGTTGATTGTTCATATTGATTGGTTGGATATGATTGAGTTGAACACGTGCATTGAATGCTTCCTATGCATACTTTTCATGGAGCTTGGTTACATGATGCATTCATATTGGACATGCATATCTATGTATCTTGATCTTTAGTCAATCATGTTTCCAAGTGTTCACTTGTATATGTGCATGGCTAATTGCTCTCATACTTTGCTCACTTGCATAGAAATAATTCTTCACCTTTAGCTTAAACCTTTTATGGTTCAAGTGTTTGTATGCACCTTGAACATGGGCTTTCATGTATGCATTTCATACATTCATCATCTTGATTATTAAGCTAAAGTTCTAATCATTTTTATCATGGTTTTGTAGGTTAAATTCTTTGTATAATCCCTCCAAGATCAAAGAAGCTTGATGCCCCAAAGTTTGGAAGGGTTGCAATGGAGTTTGAGGGTGAAATCCTTAAGTCAGGTCGACACTGTAGCCAGGTCGACACTGTAGCCAGGTCGACACTGTAGCGCGGTCGACCGCCAGGCCAATCCCGGTCGACCGGATTTCCCAGGGATCACCCGTTTGCAGTGTTTCTCAGTAGCGGTCGACCGCCAGAAAGTTCCGGTCGACCGCCAGCCCCGAGGCCTACTTTTGTTGACTTTTGGTTCAAGTTCGAAGGGTGGTCTTTCCATCCATTTCTTTAATCCTTTTGCCCCCAATTACACCAGATTTCGTGGATCTGGTCTGGGGCTTGTCCAAGGGGCCTTTCAAGAGTTATATAACATCTCATTTGGAGCTATAACCCTAATCATCCAAGAGATTCAAGAGGGGGTTGTCCAAGTGAAGAAGAAGCAGAGCTACTGTAGCATGAACAGTAGTCCGTGAATCCAAAGCTTCATCCAGCAACTAAAGATCCAAGATCCATTCTTGAAGCCTTCATCCTCCCATGAGTTGAAGAAGCAATCATCCAACAAGAAGAGATCGAAGGAGAGCCCATCAACTAAGGAGTCTATCAAAGGAAGAAGAAGAAGGCTGCTACAACCCTCCATGAACAATGCTTCCTCCAGCAACCTCTTCATCCATCTAAAGGTATTCAAGCTCTATTTTGAAGTCAGCAAACTCAAAGGAAAAGAAGAAGCAAGCAAGGATCAAGGAGATCAAGGAAGTTGTCCAAAGAAGAATGAACGGTTACTGTAGCCGTGAATAGTGATCCGTGGATCAACTCTTCATCCAAGACCTAAAGATTCAAGGTCTATCTGAAGCCATCAACTTCCAACAAATTGAAGGAGCAAGCATCACTCAAAGATCAGCAACATACTTTGAAAGGGAGCCAAATCAGGGGATTTCTAAACTGTGTCTTATTGTGTTTCAAGTTAATATTTGTGTTCATCATAAACTGAAGAATCTGTGTGTGTGTGGATCATTGTGGATCCATGGTCGTGTGTGGTCATTGTGTGATATTTGTATGTGTACGTAGAGCTTCCTAGATCTACGTGTGTGTGGATCTTTATAGATCCGGTCTGTTTAGTGTGTGGAGTGCTGCATCTATTGCAGTGTGTGTGTGTGTGTTATTGATCCTTTTGTCGGATCGTGTTAGAGATATCATCTCCGTGTGTGTGTGTGTGTGTGTGTTGGGGTGCGTCCCCGTGTGTGTGTGCAGGTGTCGTCCTGCGTGTGTGTTTGGAGCGTCGTCTCCATTTGGGGATTTATCCCTGAGTGAAGCCTCACCGGTTTGGTGAGGGGTGGACGTAGGATTGCCGTCGTGCATCCGAACCACCTTAAAAATCGCTGTGCAATGTGGTTTGAATTGTGTGGTTTGATCCATTTCCTCTACCTCCATTCTAGGTGAGTGTTTGTGTTTATTGTTGTTCTGGACTTATCTTCGTATATCTTGCTTTATCTATACTATCATCAATTGAGTTTGCTAAATCCAATCTGTGTACTAATAGTTTTGAATCCCTAAACTAGCTTTCTATCACATAGTTTTTAAAAGGCCAAAAGTTTTCGTAAAAATTGTAATCACCCAATTCACCCCCCTCTTGGGTGTCATTGATCGCGGGACTTCAATTGGTATCAGAGCCAAGGCTCTAATTTCATAGATCTAACGATCTAGAGTGATCCAGATCAATGACTACCATTATGTACACCTTGAATTCTCCACCGGTGTTTGATGGTTGTAATTTTGATTTATGGTTAGGAAGGATGTGCAGTCTAGTCAACTCATATGATCCTAAGTTATGGAAGCTTATCTCACATGGTCCTTATGAGTTGCCTAAAGACAAATCTGTCTGGACTGCAGATTCCAAGCTCAAACATGATCAAAATTGTTTGGTTCTAAAATTGCTTATTGCTGCAGTTGATTCTAATCATTTCCCTTTTGTCTCCCATTGCAGATCCGCGAATGATATCTTGGTCGGCTTAACCAAAGTCCGGGAAGAGCATGAAGATCAATGTCTTGTGGCAGGCACGAGTGATCAAGGGAGTGATCAGCAAGTTGAATCAAGCTCAAAGGTAAATTCTGATTCTGATAATGAAGATGAATTCAGTTATGAGGAGTTATTGATTGCATATGATGAGCTTGCTGATAAATACGAGAAGGTTAAGTCTGAAAACAAAAAATTGAAAAAGAATGTTGGACAAAATAAATGTGATTCTCCATGTAAAGAATGCTCACACTTGAAAGAATTGATTGATGGTCATGTGTTCGACATTGAAATTCACAAAGATCAAATTTCTTCCTTGAGAAATGAAAACAAAGAGCTGAGAGAGAGAGTTAGTCTTATGAGCAATGGTCAAAATGAGTTTGCTCATGATAAAAATCTTGAAATAGAAAATGAGAAACTGAAGGAATTAAATAAAACCATTTCTGAAAGACTGGTCATTCTTGAAAAAGGAAAAGGGGTGCTTGTTGATGGATGTGAACAAATGCATGTGTTGAAACAAGAAATGGAAACCTACAAAACCATCAACACCCAATTACATGAACAAGTCAAGTCTTGTGAAAATGAGATGGCTTCATATGAATTACATATTTCATCACTTAAAAAAGAAATCTCTGACTTGAATGCTTCATTATCTAGATTTGTGGATGGTCAAAGCAACTTGAACAAATTACTTGGCATGAAAGTGAATTTTCAAAGGGAAGGGCTGGGCTATAATCCTGTGAACAAAAAGAAGTTTGAAAATAAAGTTTATACATCCTTTGTGCATAATTCAAATATAGCCAGCACATCAAATGAAAATCAGAAAAAGGAAAATCATATTGCACACACACATGCATCCACAAAGAAAATCAACCTGCATCAAAAACCCAAAAATACTGCCAGCATACCCATGCATGTTAAACATATTTCTGCCACGCACACACAACCACCTAGAAAGAAACTCTCTTGTTTTTACTGTGGTAAATCTGGACATGATATGCATGATTGCTTCATTATGAAGAATGATGACTTGAGAGCATGTAGGAACCAAGCTGTTTTGAAAAATGTAAAGAAAGTCTTCACCACAAAATCTTCCATGCATTGTAATCACTATGGTAAAAGAGGTCACACCAAGTCATACTGCTGGTTACTCATGAAGAAAGAGAGTTTTCACTCAACAAGTCATGCTCACATATATAAACCAGTAAAGCCAATGAGAAAGAAAAGTGTAATGTCACGTGTTCCCCCCATCACTTTGGCAAATCTGGAAATGTTAAGCATGATTATCTTCTTATGAGAAATAATGACTTGAATATTGTTAAAAATTGGAAACCACATGCCCATGTTGCTGCTAACCCACAAGGACCCAAAAGGATTTGAGTACCTAAGAATGCAAAATGAGAAGACTGTTTTGCAGGTGTGTCTTGGGAATAAGAAGCATGAAATTTGCATTGGTTCAAGAAGGTAAGGAACACGGGCCAAGCGGGGTAAGTCAGGTCAAAAGAAAATCAAAAAAATAAAATCTGAATGCTCAGGTGATATCCCTTTCTTTACTCTAGAAAAGGTGCTATGTCTTGATTTGTTTTGTGCTGAATCTTGTGATAATGCATATGTATGTGCATGCATTCCATCCATAGATAGCTGCATACCTTTGTGCATATCATCCTCATATAGCATCTTGTTGTAGTGGACTTTTGAAACCGTCAATAAATCTCACTGCATATTGTGTTTGCATAAGCTTTCATGTACTGTCATGCATAAGTTGAATGTTGCATATTCATGCCATAATGCATCGCAATCCTCCAACCTTCATCATCCTCGACTACATAGTATATCAAATGGTGACATGTGGAAGGACATGTTACACCTGTCTGAAAGCGATCACTACGCGTGAGGTGATCTTCGGATCTAAGTTCTCCGCCTGGTACTATGAGTCATTTTCTTAAAAGGCTGCATATGGGATCGGATTGTCACTGAACATCTTGCATTCATGCACACATTAAGGGGGAGCAATCACATTCGTCATATGGACTTAATGTTCAAGTTCATACATGAGTCATGCATTGCATCTAGAGCTGTCTAGGGGTGTTGGTTGTTAAAATTATTTGTCATATCATTATCAATAAATTTGAATCGAAATTGACAAATCAAACCTTTCTGTCTTTGGATGTAGATTATACTTCCAAGATCCAAATCATGATGGGCTAGTCATGACCAAGCTTGAATCAACTGGGAGAATACCCTGCAAGGATGAAAATGATGAGGACCCTCTCAAGTTGCTACAAGAAGATGGGCTACTTTGTGTAGAACAGCCTCCAGGATCGACTCAAGTACAAGGTGGTGAAAGTCCTTGTACGTGCTAAAGCAAGTACCAAAGACATGGTATGAAAAGTCCTCATCTTTTGATTGAGAACATGTTAAATAGGTAAGGTTGATCAAACACCTCTCACAAGATAAATCAGGTAAAAGACATTTTAGTGGTTTGAGTATGTGGATGATATCATTTCTGAGCCACTAATAATGCCTTTTGTGAATATTGTGCAGGGATTGTGCAAGAAGATTTTAAAATACACTCATGAGTAAACTGAATTTCATTCGTCTTTGGATTGCAGGTGGACGGCTTGGATCAAAATGGATTCTCAAGGCAAAGGTATGAAAAGTAAAATCTGAAGTACTAACCGTTGTTGGGTTAGCAATCTTAGTGCATGAGGGCTTTCGATCTTGTCATCTAAACTAAGGTAATTCAACCTCGTCAATTCATGCAATGGTCTTTTGTCACTTGTTGACACTTTAGGATGACATGTATTATTTCAAAACCTGAATTGTCATCACTAGTCTGCTGTGATGAACTTGTCAAACTGGCTTGAGAAGTGTGTATTGAATATTCTCAATTTGAATTGTATGATCACACTTGAATTGAATTACATATCTGGTATATCAAATGGCGTCTGTGAAAAAGTGGATTATGTCCACTTGGAAGCATTCCCTATGCGTTGAGCTGGGTCTTCGGACTAAAATCTCCGCTTAGTACCAGATCTTGAAAATTGGGATTGGTTGATGTGTGAATGAATTCTTGAGCTGAGCTATGTAAATTGAGAATATGTTTGTGGTTAAATAATTCATATATTTGACTTTTGGATGATTTCTCATGTCAACACTTGTGAATGACCTTTGAAGATCTATTGTTGAACAATTCTGCAAATTCGATTGCATTGCTTAATTTTGATCACCTAAGCACCCTTATTCATAAAGGTCATGTCATGAGAAATGTTCGTTGATTCATGAATAGAATGAGGATGATTTCAATGAGAATTTTGTCACACTGGATTGAAAATCAAAGCTCTTATCTTGCAAAAACCACTTGCATTCCACTCTCACATAGTTATAGGTTGCATGCATCATAATTCAATGCATATTGTGCTTTTAGATCATGCAAATGAAAATCAAGTCCGAATCACTTTGCACATTGCATCGCATTCTCATATGCTCATATGTTGTTTTGCATTGGAATTCATGCATTAGTCGCACTTAACTCATTCAGTTGGCCTCCATTCAATTGATATCAAAATGACATCACATTGCTTGCATGCATGTCATAGTGCATTTGCATAAACTCCCACTGCGTGCTTGTGTGATATTATATGCTATTCACCCCCATCCATTGACATTTCTATGGCCTTATGTCTTCTTGATAAATAATGCTGCATTTGAGTCATTATTGGAGTGTTTCTTGCTGTACACTATGGGTGAGTTCTTATTTCATAAGTGCATCTGTTTAGGGGGAGCTGTCTTGTTATGTGTTCATGATGTTTTCGGTATGCATGCTGAATCAAATTCGCACACTTCTTGCACAAAATGTGAAAATAAGTGTTAAAGATAAGGATATATGAATTTCTCTTCAACACTCTTGAGATATTAAACTTGCTGCATGTATAATGAAGAGACAGTTGAGGAAAAAGCTGCCTACCGATCCTTGTTGAAAAATCTAAAATGAAAATGAAAGATAGAGAAATGCTCGGTCTCACTGAGTAAACTGGGCACATGTCACCTAAGACGTGATGTGGTTCATATCTGAAAAGTGTTGACTAGTACCTCTGTTCAAAATGAGGTGAAATGGTTCAGTATTCTGAGTAACCGGGGATTCTGGCATGAGCTCCATGCGTCTACTCGCGTAAAAAGGAATCATTTGAACCTGATCACTATTGAAAAAAAAATTCTGACTATCTTGTGATATTGGTTGAGTTGAAAAATATTGGTGAAAACTCATTGGGGTAGAGCGTAGCCTCCAATACGCTGTTCTCAAAATTGAAGTGCAGTCTGTAAAATGTCTCCTTGTGTTGATTTGAAAATCTGAATATCCATATTGCAACTATCATTTTTCATGTTACTCACTTACACTCTTGAAATTTGATTTAATATGTATTCAGAAAGTTGATTGACTGCATTAGCAGTTGCATGAATCTCATATATGCTTGCACAACCTCCCATGTGTTACACATGTGCATTTCAATTGACATGACTCTCTTGCACCCTTCTTATACCTATCCTCTCTTAAACAAGTCTGGGGGAGCTATGTTGCATGTATATATATGTATTTGTTTGATTGTATATATCATATGGCATCATTTGCATATATATAGCTTCATGCACTATAACCGAAAATGTCAAAATCTGAAAATCCATCACATTTCAAATCAAAACCATCACATTTCAAATCCATCACATTTCATGCATTTCAAACCAAAATATAAAAATCAAAAAATTTGAAAATCAAAGAAAATCCTTTTGATATGCATTCCTGCTCTTGCTTGTTGTGAAAATTTGACATGGGATCTAGATTCTGAATGCTATCATGCTGAACACCCCATCCTGTGCACATCTTCCCCCACTGGTTCATATCCTTGAGGCCAACCACCATCTTCAATTGGTATCTATACATGCTTGACTGTATTTACTTTGGATGGTATCATATTGACTTGTGAGACTAATCACCAATTGATCTCATCTGATTGGAATCATGTTGATTTGTTTGTCCATGATTTGCCCTTGCTTCTTCTGATTTGATAAGATGAGCTATTGCGGTTTCAAAGGGAGATTAGCTTGTTCTTCCAAATTTGGCTTCTTCCATCTTGTTGAATCTTCTTCCATCTTGTTGATCATGTTACAGGGGAAGAAAGACTTGCCTTATCCCACTTTTTGATAATGTCAAAGGGGGAGAAAAAGATGATTCATGCTTGCCTTTGTGATGATTCTTGATTACCCTTGTTAGGAGAAAAAGATTCATGATTGCCATGTGTAAGGGGGAGAAGAACATGTTGTATCATCATTTAGTTTATCATCTTCACTAAGTTTGTCCTCATTCATCACTAAATTAGTCATCATCAAAAAGGGGGAGATTGTTGAGCTATGATTTTGATGATAACTAAACTTAGTGTGTATTTGCTATGGTTTTTGATGCTAACTAAATGGTTGATTGTTCATATTGATTGGTTGAATATGATTGAGTTGAACATGTGCATTGAATGCTTCCTATGCATACTTTTCATGGAGCTTGGTTACATGATGCATTCATATTGGACATGCATATCTATGTATCTTGATCTTTAGTCAATCATGTTTCCAAGTGTTCACTTGTATATGTGCATGGCTAATTGCTCTCATACTTTGCTCACTTGCATAGAAATAATTCTTCACCTTTAGCTTAAACCTTTTATGGTTCAAGTGTTTGTATGCACCTTGAACATGGGCTTTCATGTATGCATTTCATACATTCATCATCTTGATTATTAAGCTAAAGTTCTAATCATTTTTATCATGGTTTTGTAGGTTAAATTCTTTGTATAATCCCTCCAAGATCAAAGAAGCTTGATGCCCCAAAGTTTGGAAGGGTTGCAATGGAGTTTGAGGGTGAAATCCTTAAGTCAGGTCGACACTGTAGCCAGGTCGACACTGTAGCCAGGTCGACACTGTAGCGCGGTCGACCGCCAGGCCAATCCCGGTCGACCGGATTTCCCAGGGATCACCCGTTTGCAGTGTTTCTCAGTAGCGGTCGACCGCCAGAAAGTTCCGGTCGACCGCCAGCCCCGAGGCCTACTTTTGTTGACTTTTGGTTCAAGTTCGAAGGGTGGTCTTTCCATCCATTTCTTTAATCCTTTTGCCCCCAATTACACCAGATTTCGTGGATCTGGTCTGGGGCTTGTCCAAGGGGCCTTTCAAGAGTTATATAACATCTCATTTGGAGCTATAACCCTAATTCATCCAAGAGATTCAAGAGGGGGTTGTCCAAGTGAAGAAGAAGCAGAGCTACTGTAGCATGAACAGTAGTCCGTGAATCCAAAGCTTCATCCAGCAACTAAAGATCCAAGATCCATTCTTGAAGCCTTCATCCTCCCATGAGTTGAAGAAGCAATCATCCAACAAGAAGAGATCGAAGGAGAGCCCATCAACTAAGGAGTCTATCAAAGGAAGAAGAAGAAGGCTGCTACAACCCTCCATGAACAATGCTTCCTCCAGCAACCTCTTCATCCATCTAAAGGTATTCAAGCTCTATTTTGAAGTCAGCAAACTCAAAGGAAAAGAAGAAGCAAGCAAGGATCAAGGAGATCAAGGAAGTTGTCCAAAGAAGAATGAACGGTTACTGTAGCCGTGAATAGTGATCCGTGGATCAACTCTTCATCCAAGACCTAAAGATTCAAGGTCTATCTGAAGCCATCAACTTCCAACAAATTGAAGGAGCAAGCATCACTCAAAGATCAGCAACATACTTTGAAAGGGAGCCAAATCAGGGGATTTCTAAACTGTGTCTTATTGTGTTTCAAGTTAATATTTGTGTTCATCATAAACTGAAGAATCTGTGTGTGTGTGGATCATTGTGGATCCATGGTCGTGTGTGGTCATTGTGTGATATTTGTTTGTGTACGTAGAGCTTCCTAGATCTACGTGTGTGTGGATCTTTATAGATCCGGTCTGTTTAGTGTGTGGAGTGCTGCATCTATTGCAGTGTGTGTGTGTGTGTTGTTGATCCTTTTGTCGGATCGTGTTAGAGATATCATCTCCGTGTGTGTGTGTGTGTGTGTTGGGGTGCGTCCCCGTGTGTGTGTGCAGGTGTCGTCCTGCGTGTGTGTTTGGAGCGTCGTCTCCATTTGGGGATTTATCCCTGAGTGAAGCCTCACCGGTTTGGTGAGGGGTGGACGTAGGATTGCCGTCGTGCATCCGAACCACCTTAAAAATCGCTGTGCAATGTGGTTTGAATTGTGTGGTTTGATCCATTTCCTCTACCTCCATTCTAGGTGAGTGTTTGTGTTTATTGTTGTTCTGGACTTATCTTCGTATATCTTGCTTTATCTATACTATCATCAATTGAGTTTGCTAAATCCAATCTGTGTACTAATAGTTTTGAATCCCTAAACTAGCTTTCTATCACATAGTTTTTAAAAGGCCAAAAGTTTTCGTAAAAATTGTAATCACCCAATTCACCCCCCTCTTGGGTGTCATTGATCGCTGTTGGTGTTTGATCGGCCCACATTGAAGACCTTCCAGTTTGTATCATTACCAAGTGGACCCAGCTGCCTTGTGAGAAAAGGAGGCCCGCGTGTGTTGAAGTGAAGAGCCCACAAGCCAAGGCCTTTGTCTGCATGCGCCCACCACCTTGAAGATGCTCCACGTGAAGGCATTGCCCTTGTTGCATTGAAGTTGAATGAGGCCTTTTGCTGCATTGTGAAGCCTCTTATATTCAACGTGAAAAAGCCTCCTTAAATATTAACGTGAAAAGGCTTGTATGTATTTGAAGCCACCTTGAACTTTTACGTAGAATCACCTTCATACATATATATATACTATATATTTGAATATATATATATATATCAAATATATAATATATATATATATATATCATATATATAAAAAGCTTGTATGTATTTGAAGCCACCTTGAACTTTTACGTAGAATCACCTTCGTACATATATATATACTATATATTTGAATATATATCTATATATGTTATATATATATATATATCAAATATATATAATATATATATCATATATATAAATAATTATTTTGCTTTTCTTTCTTTTTTTTTATTTTATTTAGATTAACATTGGGCTTAGTCGGCCATGGGCTCTTAGATGTGAATGCGTTTTGGCCCATTTATCTTCTTATTTATTTATTTTTTATTCCTCTTGTTGTGATCTTCCTTTATGCCTGTAAAATAGAATTAAAATTTAATTAAATCAGGTAATTAAATATTTTGATCTGAAATTAAAATTAAGTGTGATAAATGCATAGTGATGTATATTAAAGCTCATAAAAAATGTGTTGGAACATGAATTAACATGTAAAAATTGCACACTTATCACACCCATGTGCGTCCCACAGCCTCAAGAGCACTGCGCGAGTAAATTGAGAGGATACTGGATGAGCAGGTGACAGCTACACGGAGCCGGTGTACCAGCGCTAACTTGTCCGCTGGCGGGATCGTCCACCTTCTGATGATTCCTGAATCAGCCATGAAGATCTCCAGCGCCTCGATCCAGATTTGCTGGAGCACTACCAGAGCAGTCACTACAAGAAAAATCGCGGATAGCGACCGACCTAGCGGTCGCTATTCAGTCGTAGATCAGTCGCAAATATGCATTGCGACCGAACAGATACTATCTAGCGACCGAATATGTCGGTCGCTATATAATAGTCGCTATATAGCGACCGACAAAATTCGGTCGCAGTATCAGTCGTTACCAGAGACCGATTATAATCGGTCGCCTAATCGGTCGCTAATTAAGTCGGTCTCAATTCGGTCGCTATTCGGTCTCTAATTATGTTGTATTTTTAAAAATAAAATTAACCTATCGGATTTATTCGGTCTCAATTCGGTCGCCAGTCGGTCGCCAAGTATAATTATTTAATAAAAGAAATATAACGTATAGTCGCTATTCGGTCGCAATTCAGTCTCCATGCGGTCGCTAATTTTGCATTATTTTTTTTTAAAAATTTATTTAAACTGATAAATAAATTACCTGATAAATAACAAATTCATAACATAAATATAAAATCAACTACACAGACAACAATATCGACAAATCTCAAATTCATCACATACAAACACCTGATAAATAACAATTTCATAAAACAATAATAAATCAACTACACGGATCACAATCTCCACGAACCTCAAATTACACACAATTAAAATAAAATCACAAATTAATCATACATCCATAATAATAAAATGACAACATACACAACTAAAATAAAATCACAAATCCTCCACATATGTCTCATCCTGGTCGTCGTCTCGTCCAACATCATCCTGGTCGTCGTCTCGTCCAACATCTCGCGACGGATGATCCTGTATATCATTTAAAAAAATTATAATCAAATCCTTAATAAAGAAATCAAGCATTAACAAGACTTAATAAAGAAATCAAGCATTAACAAGAGTATGCCAATAGTTTAAGCCAGCTCATTTTCATATATATAAATACACACACACAATATAAGTTCAAATTTCATCTTGTATTTTAAAAATGAAGTTTGAGCGCCGAGCTCAAACCGGGCATCCGATTTGGATTCCGTCAGTTCTGACAAGTCACTTTCATCTCCCCGGTCGTATTGGAATGATCGGCACGGCCATCCGACCGGTATTTCGAATTTTAGACCCCCGGACCCGTCCTAACAGTTCATTTGAACTAAGTGTATTTTAAAAATGAAGTTTGAGCGCCGAGCTCAAACCGGGCATCCGATTTGGATTCCGTCAGTTCTGACAAGTCACTTTCATCTCCCCGGTCGTATTGGAATGATCGGCACGGCCATCCGACCGGTATTTCAGATTTTAGAACCAAATGCCCCGTCCTAACAGTTCATTTGAACTAAGTGTATTTTAAAAATGAAGTTTGAGCGCCGAGCTCAAACCGGGCATCCGATTTGGATTCCGTCAGTTCTGACAAGTCACTTTCATCTCCCCGGTCGTATTGGAATGACCGGCACGGCCATCCGACCGGTATTTCAGATTTTAGACCCCCGGACCCGTCCTAACAGTTCATTTGAAATAAGTGTATTTTAAAAATGAAGTTTGAGCGCCGAGCTCAAACCGGGCATCCGATTTGGATTCCGTCAGTTCTGACAAGTCACTTTCATCTCCCCGGTCGTATTGGAATGACCGGCACGGCCATCCGACCGGTATTTCAGATTTTAGAACCAAATGCATAAGTTGCTGCTTCTCGCTGCCTCCATTCAGGTTTGTTAATGTTTTCTTCTATGAATGGCATAACAAGAGGCACAATGTCATCTCCCACGGTCCGTGCAACCAAACCCAAGCATGTTCCTCCAGCCATTGCAAGATTCCAAACTCCTTCATCCTGATCTTGGTCGTCTTCTTGCTTAAGGAGTGTCTCCAACAGCATAGGGACAAGCGCAGGTAGTGCCTGCTTGATAAAATAAAAGCAAGGGGTGTCAGAATCAGCAGAAAAATCCCCTCCATATTCATCTAAGATGTCAATCTCTTCATCGCATATTGAGCTCCAGAATTCAATAGCTTGTAGAGCAACAGGTTCCTCATCTTCCCTCACAGCTTTTGCAGTGATGTTAAATATGTCCTGCATATACGATGCAAGCTTCTCATAATACATGGAGGATATGGAGACCAAGCATTCGAATGCAGCCTGCCGTATCTTCACCTCAGGGGACAGAGTAGCTTCACAAATGACTCTCATGATATAATCCCTCTCCATATCATTCCCGAAGTTTGCCTGAGCAAATCCCAAAGAATTATGCAGAGCTCGAGTTGCAGCCAGCCTAACATCAATGTTTCCCTCAGAAGCACTCATGCCTTGAACAACCGCTGTCAATATCTTATTGACTTGCTCTTGATCAACTTCATCAGGGGAGACTTCTTCACACATGTAACCTAGGGTGTCCAAAGTTGCTTGCTTAACATCTGGCTGAAGTTGGTGAATATTTGACAAGAGAGAACTGATAAGTTCAGGCCATTGATTTTGAGGCAACTCAATACCAGCAATCTTTGCAACAACTTGAGATGCAGTAGATCTTGCATCAATCACCGGTGAAGAGAGAGTCTGTAGTAAACATCCTTTGACCTGGGCCCTAACAGCTACATCCAATGATAACCATCTCTGCACATGCTCAAATTTTCTGTGTTGCTCCTTTGCATCCAGGGCATTTTTGAGAATCAAGCCTGCCAATTTACGGCTAACAACAGGCTTGTCATTATTTGCTAATTCACTCGAAAGAGATAGCAAGAACCCAGTAACATTTTGATCCTGAAATTGTTTTAAACTTTCCTCAGCATGCTTGCGAACCGCTGAATCTATTGACTGTGCATTCAAAAGAACTTGGGTAACTTCCATAGCCATTTCTGTATGGTATCTTCTCCGCCTTTCCCTTGCAGGGATACGCCCCAATGGCGGCCGCCGCCGACTATATATAATATCCTTCACTTCTTGTAACTTATGACCTATGCTCCTTTGTATGAACTGCCCTTCCTTTGCTTAGAGGTGCTGTTCCTGGCTTCCTGCCATGACAGTTACCAGACTTTGGGGAGATCTTTTCACCTAAATTGGCATATTTTATTCATGTCTACATGTTACTTTCCTTATATTATTCTAGCTTTATGAATATTTATAGATCTGTATCCTCCCCCACTCAAGTGAATAGAATTTATACATATCTTTTCACTTTCAGTTCTAACCAAAATCTCTATACACCTATGGAAAATCCTGCAGAACAGTCTGCCTGTTGATTCTAATATCCAGAGGATAGGTGTAAGATGATATTTAGAGTTAAGAAAATGATATTTTCCCCTCCTCAATCTAAATTCTTATATTTTGTAAGATGATATTTAGAGTTAACAAATAGAAAATCAATCAAATAAAATACTTACCGGAGGCTGCTGTGCAGGAGGTGCAGGAGGTGCTCTACTACTATCAATTCCCAAGGATGTGAGCATCTGGGAGACGGTCTGAGCGACGATGGTTGAGATATTCTGAGAGATATTCTGAGAGACGGTCTCGTTGACGATCTGCCTAAACATATCTGGAGTCATGGTCGGGGCGGCACTGGAAGAACCATCTGGGGCTGCTGGTGTGGTAAATGGAGAGGTCGCATGTGAGACCGAACTCGAGCATGATGATAACACCCTAGTCGTGCCCAAGCTATGTCCAAAACCATAAACATGTCCTTTCTTGGGTGCCCCAGATGCTGCAACCCAAATGGCAGGATCCAACTCTGGACGCTGACTGTCATCCCCGTACCTCTCATCCATTCGTCTACTATATGAGTCCTGCAAAAACCAAAAAAAAACAAAACCAAATTATTCTACAATTTAATCTTAAATGAAAACTATTAATGTATACACTTACCGCTACCTCCCGAGCTTTCTCACTAATGTAAGCATTTGTCCCTTTCTTCTTATGAGTTCGATCAAAAAGTTCATGAAATTGAGCTGGCCGCTTTAACTGTGCTTCCTGTTATTCAAATAAATCACAGTTTCATAATAGAAACAAAAAATTTATATATGTAGAAGTGTACTTACTAATCTCGCTTTATGTGTTGCAAAGGAGACAGAGCCACCCGTGTGTAAATTCGCTTCAGGATGCGCTGCTCTGTTTTGCTTTGCTTTGTTTGAATTGGCATTCCATTTCTCCGCTTCCCAAATGTTGCACAGCTCTGTCCAATACTCCTTTCTCATCCACACAGGCCCATGCTCCTTCCATATGTTCTTATCAGTACTTGCACATGCTTTTTTTGCATATCTTCGGGCATTGTACATAAGATGTTTGAAATTATCTCTTGCAGTAGCTGTCCATGCAAATCTAGCACGTAACTCATCTGAATGTTCTGTGAATCGATGATTCCTCTATATATTAACAACAACAAAAATTTATATGTTACATAACAAAGTGGGTTAAAATAATAATTGAAAATGACTTAATATGATAAAATAAGATAAATACCAAGAACATAGAGAACAATAAATCCTGAACACCCATCGGAAAATCAGCAAAGCGATGGATGGGGCCTGGAAAATGTGCTTGAATTGTCTTTGTAATAAATTGTGATGCTTGGGCTGGCTCTATTTTATTCCTGAAATTAAAAATATTAATACCACAATGACGAATAAATAACAAAAATAATGCATTACGTACCCTTCATTTATCCACACTGCCCGCATCGTCTCATTACAACAGCCCTCCCCCTCATGATGACTCGCCTCGTCATCAGCACGTACTATACGAATTAAATAGTATAAATAAAACAAACTATCAAAAAAACATAAATATGCAAATGAACATACCTGACTCAGCTGGGGGAGGTGTAGATCCACTCGCCATGTGTGATGGCGGTGCATAGGCCGTCAATGTACCCGTTGTCAGTGGTAACGGTGCAGAGGCCGTGGGTCCTGTAAGGATAAGAATCAGATAACACAAAAACATAAAGAATTATTTTAAACAAATACTCAAATGAATTATACATGAAAGTATACATACCTACTACCGGTGGTAGCGGTGCATCCCTCGGTGGTAACGGTGCAGAGGTCGTGGGTCCTGTGAAAATAAGAATCAGATAACACAAAAACATAAAGAATTATTTTAAACAAATACTCAAATGAATTATACATGAAAGTATACATACCTACTACCGGTGGTAGCGGTGCATCCCTCGGTGGTAACGGTGCAGAGGTCGTGGGTCCTGTGAAAATAAGAATCAGATAACACAAAAACATAAAGAATTATTTTCAACAAATACTACAATGCATTATACATGAAAGTATACATACCTACTACCGGTGGTAGCGGTGCAGAGGTCGGTCGTAACGGTGTAGAGGTCGTGGGTCCTGTGAAAATAATAATCAGATAACACAAATACATAATGAATTATTTTCAACAAATACTACAATGCATTATGAAGGGAAAGTATACATACCTACTACCGGTGGTGAAACGGAAGTAAATCTCCTCCCGCTACCCTCTCCCCTCCCACCTCTGGGAGTCCCACGCCGTCCTCGAACCATATCTTCAACTGGTAATAAAATACATGCATATTCATCAAATAGTGAAAGAAAGAAAGTTACAGAGTATTAAAATTCCCAGATAAAATTGTATACCATTAATCAAACATTCTCCATTTCTTCTTCAGATGTTGGAGATATAACAAATTCAGCATTCACATCTTCATTATCAGATTCATTTTGATCACTAATATATTCCTCCTCTTCGGAGTCCCCCAACTGTATTTCTGGTTGTTCTGGATCGACTTCCTCCACTTCATTCTCTTTAGATAAACATAGCAGTAACATGTGAAATTGGCAATACATGTACACAATGAAAACAGGAATTTTATTTTAACATCCAACATAAAGACAACACTTTCACTAGCTATTTAGCAGAAATAAAATATAGCATGATACTTTTTAGCTTAAAGACAACACTGTCACTAGCTATGCAGAAATCAAGTAAAGAAATTGATGGTATCATTACTGAATAAGACAATAATAAAACACACTTTACTTTTCATCCAACAATACCCTAACTATTAAAATTAACAAAACACATAACCGACTAAATAACACTAAACTAAAAATAAACCTTAATTTAATTACGAAAATACAAGAAAATAACACTAAACTCAAAGTGCATGTTTTTCTTTCTGAATCAATAACCGCACTTCTTTCTTCTAACCACTTTCTTCCTAAAATAATGAATGGGGCAGCCATTGACCCAATGTCACACCAAGCTCCATCATCATACGTGACTGTTTTGAACTTCTTAGAGAACTCCACAAATACACGGTCACCCTCAATAACAATTTCTCCGGTCTTAGCAAGTGACTTAACAATGTCAGGTGAAATCCAATTCTTATCTTCCGACTCATGTACATCAAACCAGGAATCAATCATCTAAATACACTCTTACTTCAAAATGGGATAAGTAAAGTTGGTTCTAGATTGCAGCTTCCAGTTCCATGGTTATCAAAACTGGCATGGATATGCACTCTGCCGTATTGGAACTGATTGTTGCTAAAAAATGTAAAAGGAGATCCAGTTTACTCCATCTTGATATTCCCTCATGCATTTAAGTTCATAGACGAATCAGGTTCATAAGAAGCATATAGAGAATTACCTTGGCACATTTCCAAGCATGTTGATCACCATTCCCATCTTCAGATATTTTTGTTCCTCCACTTGGATTCCCAGGATGCCTAAAGTATGCTGCCACAGATGAAGTACAAAAGGAAATCAGTTCCATCCCAGAGTGCCTGAAGCATGCTGATAGAGATTAAGTACACAAGAAAAGCAGACAAGTTTTTCTTCCATTGAAACATTTAACAAGCATGAGAAAGACAATAGCAGGATCATGGTGCCATGTAGGAGGGCAAGGTCTTCACCTCCGTTGCACATCAAAGTTTCCACAGGTAATGCCTATGATGATTCCATACTGTAGCAAGTTCAGGTCCTACAATCAGAGTTTCCTTGTATAGTTCATTTATAAACTAACGGAATAAAAAATGAGAGGTTGATATTAGGTGTGCATCCAGCTGGAATCTATGGTCTAGAATAGTTGCACTTGGTTATCCAAAACAGACACAAGACTAGGGAGAAAGCTTATAATGATGATGATGATGATGATGAGCATAAAGTCGAAAATAAGGAGTCAAATCGGCCATAAGGCTTACAACAAGCTATGCAACCAAAAAAAAAGGATGATCACAAATTGAAGATCCAGCTATACGGTGGCTAGCCACACTGGTCTAACGTGAAAATATTTCATTGTTCTCATCCAGGCCTTTTCATATACATTTTTCATGTAAATTAATCCATGCTCAATGGGAATGATCAGACTAATAGGATTAGGGTAATCCAAAGGCTCATCAATTGTGCACTATCGATATATCCATGGGCTCATGCCAGAGTGCTTAAACTTCATCCAGAATGCTTGCTTTCTGGAGTCCCGTCTCTCCGCCAGTATGCAGTCATCCACGGCATCCTGGCCTTGTAGGCCTTTCATCAGATATCAACAACGAACAGTTTGAGCACCGCCCACACCCACCGCACAAGGCCAAATCTCATTCATACAGCTATTCCTATAATAACTAATACAACAGTGCTTCCAAGAACACGGCAACCCCCAAGGTGCCATCTCAACAGGGAAGGATAATCACAATGTCAGGGGTACCAAGCATGCAACTCTCCACAGCATCTGTGGTGCACACAGACCTCCAAAATGCCCTAGTAGAGCCAAACCACACTGCCCCAGCAAATGGTATGAACTTCAACACTGGCACCTTGACACTTTTACCACCAGATCGAGCAAGCACTGCTTTTTCCCAGGGGGTATGAAGTTGGAGCATATTCTCTCCCACAGACTTTCTGTTGATACAGCAGGAACCACCCAACCCCGTTCATCCTACCAGACATTTAATTTCACTCTCTATGGACCTTTTCAATCACCAGAGTATCTCTCTCTATTGAAATATGATTTTGAAAACTCCTTCCCCTTGATACACTTATATTTCTCTTGAATCAATGTACTCAAATTACAATGTTAAGTTAGGATGGCAGTAAGTTTGCATATCTCTAAGATTAGTGATTCCATTTTAGCATAAATTTATTATATTGGACTTTATTTTTTGTTAGATACATAATCATTATATTCAACATCAGTACACCACAGACCTGATTATGGGCCAACCTACATTCACTATGGATTTGGTTTTTCTCTACCCATCAATTTGTGTCTGCACAGTACTTAGCACAGGGAAAGGGAGATGGCTGTCATTTTGACAGCCATAAAAAAATTGCCCAAGCCGGTTTCACATCCAACTCCTAAACTGAACCTACATTGATGGGATTCAGATACAAGGCAATGTTGAGGTATGATGATAGGGATTTGTAATTATGAATGCCTTGATAAGACCGTGATGCATGGGCAATTTCATATATGCAAATCAGAGGTTAACAGGATACAGCTATATGATAATGACAGCAGTCATCATGCAGCCATGAATGAATTGATTCAAAGATGAGACATGTGTAATCTTGTATATGGACCTAAGGGGATATAAGTCAATTCTAGTCTTTATGGAACTTCAGCAGCTTCCATCTTAAAAAAAAAAAATCATTTCTTCAATGGATGGTGATGCAAATGACTTCAAAGGAAAAAGGCAAAACAAAACATCGGATTGATAGATCTTTCATATAAAACCCATAAAAGAAACCTGTTTTAAAGAGTGCATTTCATGCTTATGTTGGACTTTATTTGCTTATAGGTAGGTAGTTACATAAATGAAAAATCATTAGGAAAAATAAAATCAAGTGCAAGGCTACTTAAGATATAGAATGCAAACTAACATCACTGTAAATGAGCACTCATCAATGGGGATAAAGAATGCAATGACAAGCCATTTTCCAATTCGAGCTTGATAAGTATGATTAAATGTTATGTTCCCATTTCTGGGGGATGGGCACTGAAGGATAAAATTCTTTGCAATAACTGACAAAGAAAAAAATGAAAATAATTTCTAGTTAACTTCTTTGTGACGGGCTCAAGATAACCTTTCAGATTGTTTTAAACAAACAAACCTATAATGAATAAGAAAAGTGTTTCTTAGTTTTTAGTCCCCATAAGTCTTCAAATTCAGAAAAAGCCCCTCTTATGTCGCATAATTAGTCCTAACTCCATAAAGTTGCACCCTCTTAATAGTAAATCCCTCCTGTTGACAAACATCGGGGAGATGAGAATATTCTTCTCCTCATCAGCATCAAACTCAACAAAAGAGGTAAAATTGCTTCATTTCCCTTCTTTATTTTTTGAAAGTGGGTGGTACCACTATTGTATTAAAAATAAAAGGGATATACAAGTGTAGACAGTAAAGCAACAAAGCTCAATTAGACAAAATGAGAACGCTTATCAATCCCACACAGACACAAAGAGAAGCAAGAAGATGCCAAACTGACCACTGCATTTTTTGAGTATGAAGCACAATTATAGTGGTACTAACACCAAATATTGTCCATTGAGACCAACAACATGCTTGTGCTTTCTAGTCTCTACTAAGTAGAAACCCCCATTTTCATGGCAATTCCTGTCGGTAAATTTCAGGTCTTTACGGAAAAGAATAACATTATAGCCTCGCATTCCTGTGTTGCTAGCATGATGAAGCTTTCTCCGATATATGATAGATTATCCATTTCTAGATCACCATTATATTGCATAATCTTCAAATATTGAAATTTTCCTGCTCAAATATTGAAAACTTCCAGCTTTATTATTCCTCTAAAACCAGATATAACCCATAAACTGACCCACCTTTAAAATATTTGCCTCACACGCGACCAAGATACTCAGCATGCATTTATGCATCCACTGACATGGGATAACATGTTTTGTTACTTTTGTATCAACAATTTTATATTACTGCACACACATCTTATCCATCCTCAGAAGTCATAACATTAGAGTACACATATAAGTGTCTGCACCAACAGCCAGTCTAAAATTTAATCTGTCATGCAACATGAAAAGTTCATAGCCCACCGATATTCACCAACCTATATGAGTACCAATGCATCTTACGAAGTTTGTCTTCAGAAATCCTAGAATCACATGCACATACAAGTGTTTCCACCATCACAGATTCACAGTCATTCAACAAACTCAATTCGCCATGCAATGTGAAGTTATTAACTGTCTAATAAGCTGAAACTGAATTTTCATTTCTTCCTTTAGGTGTAGCAGTAGCCATTACAGTGGATCATAAAAATCTAATATGCTGATTAATGTGAAGTTTTTAACCCAACGACATTAGACTTTCATTGCTTCTTTCAGGGCATGAAAGTCGCTTCAATGAAGGTTCTTTGTCTATTTAATGGTCTGTTTTAGGCTGCAATAAGCTAATGGAATTGAACTTATATGGAACAACTTGTCTTTATGTAGGCCAAGATAAAACGTTTTTGTATAAGGGTCAGACTAGTAATGGTTGACCGGATAAGGTAAGAAGGTTAGACATGGGCCTGATTGCACAGCTGAGCTAGCTCTCAGGTTAAGTTGGATCATAAAAATAATCAATTCCTGGGCTTGGGTTGGATGTTAGTACATTATGGGTTGTCGATGTTGGGTGCTGACTGAATTAAAACATAAATCTTTGGCTTGAATATGGATCGTATATCAGTTACAACTTCAGTATGGCCTGTGAACTACACATCGGGTTTTGAGTGGAAATCAGATTATGTATTCAGTTTCTTACTTGTGTAGGAAAAGGGATAACAACTTTGCAATTTGTTGGTGGGCTGCTGCAGAGTCAACATGACGGAGGGGGAAGGGAGAGAGAGAGAGAGAGAGAGAGAGAGAGAGAGAGAGAGGTACCTGCGGAGGGCGACGACGGCAGGGCGAGCGGCGACGGCGACTCGACGCGAGCGGCGCGGCGACGGGCTCCGGCGGAGGGGGGCTCGGGCGGGAGGCAGCACGGGGAGGGGGGCTCCGGCGGAGGAGGGGGGCTCGGGCGGGAGGGCTCGGGCGGAGGGGGGGCTCCGGCGGAGGGGGCTCGGGCGGGAGCGGGGAGGGGGGCTAGGGCGGAGAGGGGGCCGCAGGGGAAGGGGGCTCGGGAGGGGGGGCTCGGGCGGGAGGGGGGGGGGGCTCGGGCGGGAGGGCTCGGGCGGGCGGGGGTCGTAGTAGGAAGTATAACGGCATCAGCGACCGACTGGAGACCGAAGTTAATTCGGTCGCAATAATAGCGACCGATTAGCGACCAATATACATGCGGTCGCTGAAACGGTCTCGGTTATGCGACCGATTATTTCGGTCTCCGAATTGGTCTCTATTTGGGACCGACTAGCGACCGATTAAATCGGTCGCTAATTCGGTCGCTATAGCCACTTTTTCTTGTAGTGAGTGTCCTCCCTTACTTGACGGAGTCGAGTTCCTACCGTCCCGGGAGGGTTGGTGGAGACACCGGACCCACTATTCAGAGCCGACGCCGCACAGCCCTGACCGCGCCGAGCTTGTGGCTCGGAGACTCACTTGAAGACTCGGCGTCCCGAATATGTATTTGTACGTATTTGTGTATTTTTGTGTATTTTATTTTTATGGTGGTATTTGTATTATTAAACCACCAAAGTCAACATATCTTATTTTATTTTTACCAAAGTCTAACTATTTTATTTTATTGTGTCAAAGTCAAATGTTGGTAGTTGGCTTTTGTTTTATTAGGCTAAGGACATAAATGATATTAGGTGAAGGTTTAGGGTATTAGTGTTATAGCCTTTCCTATATATAAAGTGGCCTAGAGTGTGTTGTTTCATATATGAAAGCTTTTGAAAGTTGCATTCACGTGAGAGTTGTTCCTCTTGCCATCCTCCCTTCCCTCTTTCTCCTTTTATGAAATTTGAGTGTCGTCCGGTGAGAGACCGTCCGGTGTGAGGTCGAGCTGTGCGAGGTAGTTGTTATTCGGTCCTGTTCGCGTCTCGGAGTTACCGTCGATCCTTCCTCCGACGCCGACCGTGTCAAATAGATTAATTGGCTAAGTGTTTTTGCAGCTTTAACCACGAGTCAGGTCTCCCAAACACTTAACCAAAATCAACTAAAATTGAAATAAGAACGATCTTAAAAGTCATCGTCCTAAAATTAAAAAGAGGATGATCCTAAAAATTATCGTTCCAAAATCAAAATTATATGGACAATCCTAACGGTCATCGTCCTAAAATTGAAAAGAGGGTGATCTTTAAAACCATCGTCCCAAAATCAAAATAAGGACGATCCTAAAAATGATCGTGCTAAAACCAAAATAAGGATGATCATAAAAGATATTATCCTAAAATTAAAAAATAATGACAATCCTAAAAGTCATCGTTCCAAAATCAAAGCAAGGGCCATCCTAAAAGTCGTTGTCTTAAAATGAAAAGGAAGCCGATTCAAAGGTCATCATCTTAAAACAAGAAAAAAAATCATCCTAAAAGGCTTCGTACTAAAATCAAAACAAGACGATAATGTCACTACAAAAACGAAGACGATCCAAGATTGAAACAAGACAATGATGTCACTCCATCTTTGTTTGAGAAACAAAGACTATTGAAAAAATATCTTTTTCATAAATTTATTATTTTAAATGATGATAAAATAAATAATTATTTATGTCAGTGATTAAAAGATTACATATTTAACTTAAATTATGATCTCCATGAATATATGGGATAAAATATAAAAGATATTGTCCAAGTGAATAAAAGAAACAAGATTACACGATCCATCATCTATGATCGTCTAATCAAACATAATATATATAGATGATATACCGTCTAACAAATAAAATAACAAAGAATTGAATTAGATGATCCTGCGTCTAAATCTCTAAGATAGATGAAATGTTAGACGATCTATCATTAAAATCCTAAAATGCATATGGAAACATTGAACTATCCATCCTCTAAGGTCTAAAGATACACGGAAGGATATATAGTCCAATCATCTAAAAGTCCTTAGATAGACGAACCGTTATTTAAGTTTAGATGCACAAATAATTAGGCGATCCAACGTCTAATTCAAAATTGATAAACGATGCAAAAAGTAGATAGACAATGGACCATACAACTCAAAATGAGTTAAGACAATACATTATCTAATAAGAAAAGATAAAAGTTAAACATTTAAACGATATATTATCTAAGTCAGAATGAATAGATAATATTCCGTCTAAAGTAAAAACGATAAAATATTACGATAAATGAAACTTCGTCTAAGAGGATTTAGACTAGACGAAATAATAGATGAAATATATCCAAGAATAACGACAAAAATAAGAATAGACGATGTTTCATCTAATATAAAAAATGATCAAAGTGTTTAGACGAATGAGTAGATGACGCTTCGTCTATTTTTATTAAACAAAGATAAAATTATTTGTCTCACTTTTATTGCGTAAAACATGTGGAATATTTTTGACTTGTTGATCACATTAAATGATAAATAAACAATATGATGTATGCGCAACACTTAAATGCTACGATATCATGTACATAAGTGATGTATGTTATTTAACGCCCGGTAAATAAGTTTCTCTTCTTCTCTCGTACATAAATTTTTTTAGAGATGTGACATGTGATTTGAAAGATCATTTTTCGACCTCTATGCGTGGTAATAAAAAAATAACATAGATGATCATGATCATGGTTTTATAACATGAGAGATGCTATGGTGCCACATTTAAAGAGGCATGACATACCACTCTCCTCGGTCACCATCCGATCCAAAAATCTAATGGTAAAGAGGTTGAAACTTAAGTTTGACGTTTCCCAAGAAATAGAGCACCAACTTTTGTTTCGCATCCCATTCATCTTGATCATCCGTTTTTCACATCTTAATAATAGTTAAGGAGAGTGGCATGCCACGTACATCTTTTCAGATGTCACATTTAGCTTCCTCCATATATAGCATAAGAAGCCACCCTTAAAAGTTTCAAACTGAGGATCCCGCACTTTGAGATAGCCATATGTTAAACTTAAAATGACCCTTTCGGTGATCATGTCTTCCTTTTGATCAACGGGAGTGAAGTTAAAGAACAAACGGTGGTAGGAACCCTAGTTACTCACAGCTCCTTTGCAGTCTGAACAACAGTAGTTTAACGTGCTCTAATTTGGTCACATTCATGGACCCAATCTTGTCATTAAACTAATAAGTCCGGGATCACCTCCTAATTACTATGACTTTTGTTGTTTTCCCTCGAGGCCTTGATCAAACTCAAACTTAGTTAGCTGCATCCTTTACTTTTGGCCGGCTACTGTGGCGACCCTTCTAACCCAACAACGTGGGCACGGAATGAGATGCAGCCACGTGGGAGGGGAACGTGGATGGCACACGCCAGATGTTTATTATATCTTTTCCCATGGACTGAACGTCTTTTAAAAGTCGAGTTCCGAGTAAAAAGTTAACTACGAAATGACACCTTCGTATAACTTTATGCGTAAACAAAGTAAATATATACTGAACTAGCTAGGTCTACGCAGATACAATTATAGGAAGAGAGATCGGAAAATAAGAGAAAGGTGGAAGATTGCAAACCGGGGGGGAAAAAGGTGGCAAAGTAATAAAGGACATCAACGTAACGGTTCATAATTTAATTGCTATAGTCTTCTTGCGGTATTTTCTGCATGAAATGTTACGAGGGTGACAAACATTGATCATTTCTCTCATTAATGAAGTCCCAGAATAACCATAAACCAGGTGGGGGTGAATTGAGTCTCTGTCCCTTTTTTTGAACGACTTTGAGAAGTTCTATCGAACACGTGATGATCTTAAACAAAATGACTCAGATTTGAATCTAACTATATATTGCGGAGTAGCTAAATGCAGATCAAACACAGTGAATGGAAGTAGAAGAAGAGAACAAATTATAGTGCACAAAATTTTTTAAGGTGATTCGGATGCAACCGCTACAATCTACGTCAACTCCCACGATCTGTGAGAATTCAACACACTAATATTGTAAATACTACGAGATCAACCGCACACACACACAGAGTATCTTACTCCAGCACGATGCTACGTATCAACACACACATTGGATCCACACACACAAAATCTATGAGTTCAAAATAAATACAAGTTTAGCACATATGAAATGATGGGGAATGGGGAAATAAAATCAAAATGATGTTTAAGCCTTCCCCTGAGTGTGATCTCCAAATCTACTTCACATATGGATGTATTTTCTCGTTCTTCTTGGACTAGGAACGGCCTCTTGATGATCTTGGTGGACTCTAACACAATCCTCAGAAGAAATCTAACTTGGAAGATTTCTTTCTTCAGTGAAAGTGTGAAGGAGAAACACTGCTCATGCATGCAGCCACCCTCTTCTCTTATTTATGCTCTATCTCCTTCAGTTCTCTTGAATCTCATTCATTAGGATTTCTCTTGTTGAAAGTTTGTTTTTATATCCTCCAAGGAACCCTAAACCCTTCTAGAGACTTCCTCTCACATGGGTGAGAAGAAAATGGTGCCAAGTCTCTATTTTCCACGGGTGTACAGTGATCGTATATCCTTGTGCAAAAGTTAACATTAGTGTCTCCACAGTCATCAGTCGACCGACGGGGTTGGTCAGTTGACCGTTCTCAAGCATTAGAAGAAGAAAACAACAGGACAAGATCGATCGACCTAAGATCACGATCGGTTGACCGGCCATCTGAGCAAATCCTGAACACTTGTCACTGGGAAATCCGTTCGACCGCTGATAGCAGTCAGTTGACCGACTGATAGCAGTCGGTCGATCGTTTGATGGTCTCAGTCGACCATTTGACACGGTCGGTCGATCGTTTGACACAATCGGTGGACTGTTGAGTTTTTGACTGTGTCTTCTCTGAGTACTGGGAAATTCAATTAACCGATAGACATGGTCGGTCGACCGTTGGCCTATTCCAATGCAAAATCTAAATGTTAAAAGTACTTTTCAATGAACCTTAGCCACCTTACCTTAGAGCTTCATCTTAGAATCATTTGGAGACATTTGTTCATCTTGTCTAACACTTTAAATCACACACTTATACCCTCATTTTACTTTCACTTTCCAATGGCAAGAATGGTATATTGTAATAACACTTTGACATAATGAATTCAATCACAGACACGAAGTTTTGTTATCATCAAAATCAAATAGGAAAGCCAACAATTAATAGTTAGAATGGAACAATCTTTTTTTTCTAATGGGAACCTAGTAGAGTGGTACGGATAGTTGAGCGATCACGGGGTGACCCCGTATTCGAGCTTGCCCTATGTCCTTTGTCACCCCTTTTTTTGTACCCCTCTAGTAAACCCCAGGCCTATGCCCCTCAAGGATTAAGATAGGCCTACCAAAAATAGACCTTGTGATACATAAAATCAATCCATACGAAGAAAAATTGCATGTCAAGTTAGAACATCAAATATAATTATGTTCTTACCCTTGTACAATTCAAAAAAGGTAAACTAAGTTTACATTTCCATTCATGGTACTTATAACTCTTGACCTATCCTCACGAGCACCAACAGCTTTGAGAACACATGTATGGTCTCTCTCTCTCTCTCTCTCAATTTTTCAATTTTTGATCCATTTTCAATGTGTGAGAAATGGATATAGAAATGCAAAAATAGAATTATTCTCTTTCCAATACTTAAAGAATTTTGAAACAAGGCATTTTGATAAGATAGTGCATGGATGAGGAGGTGAAAACACCTATTCCCACACCACTCTTTTGAGATATATTTTAATACTTTAATATTGTACTATATTAAATAACAATTATCATTTATATGTATATATATTTTTCTTCCTTGTGAGAGTGAGCAAATAAGACTTGATTCTTCGGCTCCAAATCAAATGGCTCGGCCACCTGTGCTTTGGTTGGATAAGAGATGAGATTTTTTTGGATACACGCGTTACTGTGATGGATATCACTGCTTTCAATAGTATGTTGCATGTGTTACGCAACATATATGAGGTGACATCACATGTTGCGCGCGCTCGCAAGGCCCGGAGCATGTGGCAGAGGAAGCGGAAATGAATACTCTCTTTTCCGTTTCCGTTTCTGTTTCGGCTTTTGACTCAAGAACAAGTGTAGAAATGGAAATACACATTTATGTTTCAGCTTATGATTACAATAAGATAGCACATATATAAGAAATAAAAGTAGAAATGCCTAATTTGATTTTAGGGCACTTTTGAGACAAATTAGGGATTATGAATTCTTTTCATAATTCAATAGAGAGAGAAAAAAAATAGTTTGAACAGATTATGGAGATTTTCAAATCTCATCCTTTTTCTCTCTATCTCTCTACCCACCGTAATCCTACTTTTTGAAAATTTGATGGGACAGTGCCCATTTAATTCTACTTTTTAAAAACAGCTTTAGTCTCCTCATGAACTTTTCATGACCATATTTTCTGAGGTCGGATTTTCTCTTTAATGTCCCTAGTCCTTTGAAAATGGATTGCACCTCAATTGCCAACACTCTTGAGCTTGTCCCCGGCACGTAATCAATTTATTGACCAGCTGGTAATTGCCGAGGTCTAATTACTCCAACATTTGTTACGATCGAGGACAACCTGTCCTATCATACTTTGTGGGGTGGGGGGGGCTTAGACCTAAATCTAGTGGTTAAGTAATTAATGTCCCAGCTATCAGCATATTTCACCTTTACACAAAGAAATAAAGAGAGTCCATCATCTCCATTTCCCACAAGATTTTATCTTGGGTAGAAAAATAGTACAAATACAACTTTTAGAAACATCAAAAGAAAATTGATCCACGAAGAAGAATCTTTAGATATCTAATAGCATTTCTGCATGCCTGAAGAAAGTATTATGAATTTACATAGTTAAGGTAGCAGTGTGTCTTTGAAAGGTAAATACTGATCGAAACAAGTCAGAAAACTAATAATTAAGTTGTTGGTAATCCCATTCAGATGTGACAAAACCCAATTAACGGCCTACAAGGGAGGTGAGGCTGTCGCAACATTCCTCCAACATACATGATATATATATATATATGAGCAAGGAATTAATACTAGATCGATCGAGGTTACACTTGAACTGATCATCCCTGGTAATAACGTAGATGAAGAATATATATCCACATGACCTATGGGATTACGTATGGTCTCTCCTCTCATTCTCCTCGTCTCTTAGCGCAAACCCCGTCATCATGCTTAGGACACACTCAAGAGATCAAGCCAGTGATGCACACGGTAAGGAATAAAACATATATAGTCAACCCCCCCCCCCGCCCCCCCGCCCCCCCACACACACACATATATAATCCTATACCTGTAATGAAGGGAGGAAACTACAGCCAAAGAGGAAGAATTAAAAACAAGAGCAGGAAGGAAAAATAGTGGTCAAAGAGATGTTCAGTATGCCGGACAAGAGAACAAGTATGTGAATTGAAGAAACAGTACTGCCAAAACCACCGACGGAAACTATGAAAACCTAAATCTATATCTGTCCCGCGCTGGCTGCTGCATGGGAGACGACTGCATTCTCTATTCCTGCTGCTACCGGAGAGGGCTGTACTAGCTAGAGTGGCCTGGGGAATCAACACCCTCGCCGCCATGTTCTTGAGGTCGAGCCCCGGACCCTCCCTGCAGCCGAAGCCGACCCGCCTATACGGCCATGAGAAAGCACTGCTCACTCGGACCGTGGCGGTGGCCGTGGCGCTGGGCATGGGCGGTGGGGGGACTCGAGGCCGAGGGTTAGCTCCAGGCACACCTCGGTCTCCTCGGAGATCTGGTCGCCGCCGGTCTTCCCCCTCTCAAGACCATGGATCGTCACCAAGGACCCCTCCCCCGTCTCCACCGAGAACGCGCTCTCGTTCTCCCGGCTGTCGCCGGTCTTGGCCGCGCCCGGGGCTCGCACCGGCTCGGAAGTCTGCGTCGCGGACGAGTCACGGCTTGCTTCCTGCTGGAACCAAACGGGGTAGGTCGGGCATCGGAAGCCGTCATGGACTTGAGCAACGTCGAGGCCGGCGATCGCGAAGCCGAGCGGGGCGTTGGGCTTGTCGAGGCCCGAACGCTTGAAGGGGGTGTGGCTGGCCCTGATCACCTTGTGGAGGTCGTGGCCGGTCGCGGATGCGGCGGCCTTGCCGATGTGGCGGATGTCGTGAGAAGAGGCCTTGTGGATAGGGGGCAGGGGGGACTCACCGGCGGCGGCGGTCTCGGACGATAGCTGCATGATGGGGGCACCCTTAAGGACGGCCTCGACGGCGGCCTGGCAGAGCTGCCACCTACCGGACGAGATGAGGCCGACGGATCCGTAGGTGGGGTTCACGATCCTGCCGCAGGCCTCGTAGAGCAGCGATCGGAAGATGGCTGCAACAGACACAGATACATATATCAGGTCATCTTCCCAAAGTTCTCATCTTTCCAAGAACTAAGATCTAATGGCGGAAACGATCGTGGAGATGTGGAGGCTGGGATGGGGGTATATATACCAGGGCGGAGGTGGTCGGGGCCGGCGTTGATGAGGTTGAGGAGGCCGGCGCGGCCGTAGAACTTGGCGAGGAAGAGGGTGGCGTTCCCCTGGGCCTCGGGGTTGTTGAGCCACTGTAGGCAGGGCCTGAGGCTGCAGTTGTCGCTGCACCCCTTGCGCAGCACCCGGCAGCCATTACAGCTCACCCTCATCGCCGCTAGCTGCAGGCTTTCAGCTGATCCCCGCGCTACACCACCAAATTAATCTGTCGTAAAACGGTGCCGCAGCTTCTTCTTTCTCCTCCTCTTCTTCTTCTTCGAATCTGCGTTCTCACGGGCGAGAACCTAACACACACACACACACACACAAGAGAGAGAGAGGTTTGGGAATGGTGGGAGGAGGACTGGAGTACTATTTAAGCTGTTGCTTGGCCGTGGGTTTTGGGGGAGAAGAGGAGAGATAGAATGTGACGAAGCTGGCCGGTCGTATGGCGCCCACAGTTCACAGACGCACAAACCAGAAACCAGAAACCAGAAACCAGAAACCACTGCTCCGGGGAACGACGAGGCAGTACTCTCTCCCTGCCCCTCTCACTCTCTCTCTCTCTCACTCTCTTATTAGCTCTCCCGGCCTCCCTCCCTCCTCGGTTCGAGCGTCCGCATCCCAGCAAACCGGGACTGGCCATGGTGGGGCTGTTCTCCTCCTATAAACGAGAGTAGAAGAGATGGGGCAGAAAGGAAAGGGTACCGGGGTTACATGCGACAACTGTTATGCTCGCCGCCTATAAGATCTTGCCTTTCACCGCCAGGTGGAGACACACCGAGCCGTGGCTCACCGTGCCGGGCGCATACATTGGTGGACTTCAAAAGTGACTTGTCCACGGTCTTAAATCTTAATTACAGATAGACTGGACTCCGTTAATACATACTTATTACAGATAGACTGTTTTGTTTGCTCTATTAAGAAATCTTTTAGCAACATATCGTCCTAGCAAGGAAGTGGTCTTTAAAAAAAAAACATCGACATCTAGATAGCGTACGTACAGGAACCTAGCTATATTTTGAGCTAGTGCTGATTGAATATGATATATTAATTAAAGGCTATAGATGATCTACTTCCAAGCTCCTCATTTCAGGATTAAGTCACAATTTTTAAAATTAGTTTGGACGATCAGAGTTCACAGACAGTATATATGGTCTTTAATTAGTTAAGGAATGTGATTTGCTAGATGGAAGTTAGAAACAACTGATTAAATATTGATGTGGTAGAAACTAACTAAATTCTGCACTTTATCAAACGTTTATAGATTTTAACAATATATCAGACAGATCTCTTAGGGTCATTTTGATAACGAGTTAAAGTGAGTTAGGGTAGTTTAACCGGAGTCGGGTGATTTATTCTCTGTTTGATATTTTTTCCTTAATCCGAGTCGGATAGGGTTAAAGTGGATTAACTCATTATACTTAAATAGGTGGAATGAGTTACTCCACCCGGATTAAGATCACTTTGGTAACGGGTTGAATTAAGAGCGGGTGAATCACCCCGAGTAAGTCATCCGCCCTTAATCCAACCCGTTACCAAAATAACCCTTAAGTCTTGACTCAATGACTTAATCTGTAATTTTTTTTTTCGACTCAAAAATTGGGTGCAATGTGCCACGGCGCAGAGAACGTCTCTTTCTTTTCTCTGCATCATTTTCACCGACCACTTTCACACTTGTCCGCGAGGTTACGTGTAAACGTGCGTATGCGGCGCCCGGCTGGGTAGCCCGACGAGGCCGCGGCCCTGAAACGTGGCGGCCACGCGCTAGGGTGCTATTTATTACTCTAGCGGGCGTTTCTTGGAGGACTCGCGCCTACATGAGATGCTCCCACACCCCGTCTCCGTTTTTTGGCCCCCACCGTTCTTTGTCCTCTCAACTCCAACCACGCGTGCTCACTCCCTCGCCACCTCCTCTCCCACCTGTAGCCTGGAGGGGTTCTTCCCTTCACACGAGGCGGGGGTGGGACTGGGGACCCACCCTCACGAGATCTGGGGCCGGGTCCTTGGTACTTGGCAACCGTCTCTTTCTGTGGGCCCAAGATACGTGGACCTCAGTCCCGACAAATGACTCCGGTCTACATGGGTCTCATTTCAGGTTCGGGTGGATCCGCGGGCCCAAATTATGTTTGGATCAACAAAAGAAATCGGTTTTGACTCGGTCTCAAGTCCGTACGATTTGATAGATTGTTATTATTGGATTAAGCATAAGAATTTTTATTTTTAATTTTGACAATCTATTTGTAACTTGAGATTGTGACGAGCTATAGGTGAATATTAGGATTGAAGAACTTAATCCTTAAATATGAGAAGATAAAGAGTCAAACCGAATTGGGTTTGACTATACCAGAGGAAATGAGATACCTTGAGCCATGACCTATGTATCTGGCACGGTTCATCGTGGGGAGAGGAGAGCCAAATATTATTCATGTGTTTGAAGATTCTCCTTGAAAAGGTATAAATTTGGGTGTCTCTTCCGAGAAATTATCTCTGCTACGTCCGAGGGTGACTAAAATTATCCTTTTTGTTAGTAAAAAAGTCATCAAAGGAGAAGCGTCATGTCTTGTTTATAAGTACATGTTCATCTTTATAGTTTATGATATGTGATCTTGTGAGCCTCCTTCTTAGGGCTCTACACTAGGCCCCTAGTAAATGTGGACTTTTGTGCTTATTAGGCCGAGGTTCCCAAAGACAGTGCCAATGAAGTGTAGAGGTGGAAAAATGGTCTCCAGACCCCATACCACACTTTTGAGATTTATTCAGTTGGGGAAAGATGTCCAGTCACTCGTGGAAGCCTGTAAGAACTAGAAAGACGACGTCAGAAGGAGCCCTGGGTTTGGCGCCATATGTGGGAACGTGACTAAAGGCCAAGGCACCCCGTGGAAACTACCGCAATGCCAGCAACTGCGGCTGAGGATCCCACCAGGACTTGAGTTCTCGATGGGGATCCTAGGAGACGTCCTCATCTACTCGACCACTACGCGGCGCTGTCATCAACAACCCCACAATTGACGAGCTGGCAGAGATGCGTCGATAGCTCCAGGCGTTGACAGAGTTGTGCCAAGGCCTCTCTTCAATCGACCTACGGGGCTGGACCGTGCCCCAACAGAGTTGCCCCTGAACACGGGAGCCCCCACCATGGCGGAGTCCCGCCGAGTGCGCGAGCCCTCCTACCTATCCGCCGCCCAATCTCCGCGGTTGCGTAGCTCTCTGTGGACGCACTTTTTGATGGCTCATCTTTTAATATCGTTTATCATCTTTTCATTTTGGTTTATTAGTGCGTGGGCATGCCAGTCACATAGTGACAATATGCTCAAGCTCTGAGACTAGAGTGGTCTGGAGTCAGTGATGTGCGCCGTCTGACTAATCAGATGAAAGTGGGTATTCGGTCGGGACTGGAACCCGCCGTGTCATAAAGGTCACAACATTAATTGCATCCCCTCGGAGAGGAGAAAACTTTTGATTAATAGCCATAAAAATGGGCCCTATGGCCTGAAAGTCAGTTTCCATAAAATGAGCGAATGATAGCTTAAATTGCGTAAGAGCACCCCATATAAAGGGGTAGAGCATTCAAATTATGTTGGTCATTTATTGACCGTTTCATATTCGGACGGGTGTCCGGGTTGAAAGCATCACAAATGTACATCAGGAGCATCTGGACATATGTATGCCGGGGTATGGCAAGTTTGATATTTGAATCATTGAGGAATGACTCGAACTTAGTGAGATATCGGCTCGGGGCAAGGTCTGTCCATGGCCATGATTGGGTGTTGCTTGAGGGCCAAGCACAGCTTGCGGGGCATCTTTACTATCTCCTTCACGCCGGGCTTAAGGAGGTAAGGACTTCCAGATCAAACGCCATTGATATCTTAAGGATGGCATCTAGGTTCATTTTATTATCACATTTTCATGGCATTTCTTTTATTATATTGTTATCTCCCTTCTTAAACATTGTTATTTATTACTTATCATTCATTCTTCTCTTTTTGTTATTTCGTTCATTTTTTGTTTGTATTGATTTTGTTGCTTGATTTGGTTATTTACTATTAGTTTGTTGATCAGTTGTTTGTTTTGTTTTGTTTTTTTATTTTCTTCTAGTTTGTTTGTTATTATCTCTTTTTTTAGTTGTTATGCTTTCATGGCATTATCGTTGTCATTAGATTATCATTTTTTTGATACTATTCTATGTGGTTTATCATTTTCTCTTTTTTTTCTTTCCTTCTTTCTCTTTTTTTTTTGGTTGCTTGATAAAGGTTGAGCCAACGCAGGGGACTGCCTGTGTCGATGCAGCGTGAAGGGAGAGCGCCCTGGGGGCTGGGGAGTGGCTGTGTCAACGCAGGGATCGCGCTGCATCGACGCAGCGTGGGCAGCCGGTATTGAACGCACGCTACGTCGACGCAGGGCCAGTGCTGCGTCGACACATGCTTCTCCGCTATTGTTTGACTCAACATTCTTTTTCTTTATTGCTCATCTTTGGCAAATTGAAGCTTCAGCTCCTCATTTCATTGTTATCTTTTGATTCATAGCATAGATTTCATCTTTTATTTCATATTTCGCATCACTTCTTATTCTTTGTTCCTTTTTTTATTTTTATCTCCTCTTCCTTGACCCTTCTTTGTTTTATCTTGTTCAACGTTTCATGGAGGCTCATTTCAATTTTTTTATTTTATTTTCTTTTTGTCTATGTTTTCTTGTTTTATCTTCTTGCCCATGGGCGAAGCATGTATAATACACGTGCATGTGTATATGAGTGCTTATTAGAAAAGGGGCATAAAATATGGGTTTAAGCATGGTTTTGGGGGCTTAAGGCTCATGCAATCTGTCAGAAATTCTTATGCAAGATTATCATGCAAGTGCAATTTTAATCTTCCTTCCCTTTTTTTGTATGATTATGCATGATCATGCATTGGTTATTTTCTTTTTCTTTTTTTAGACAAGGGAGTTCGGTCGACTGAACTAATGAGGTCGGTCGACCGATCCTCCCAAAGATGGGGGGCTGCTGGATGGGTCAACGCAGCCATCAGGGTGCATCGACTCATCCACCAATCGGTCTACTGAAAATTCAATTCGGTCGGCCGAAGCTCAGGCTACGTCAACTCCCCATCGCAGGGAATCGACCCCATTGGGGATCGATCGACCGATGATGGGCATCGGTCGACCGAACCCAGCATTTCCAGGGGCAGCCCCTTCTTCAGCTCTCTTCTTTGATTTGTTTTCATCCCTTTTGGATTGTTTTTCTTGGCAGCTCATTTTCATCTTCTTTCCTCTATCTAACCTCTTTCCTTGACTTTTTTTGTTTCATTTGCCTTATCCTCTTATTGGGTTTTGTGGGAGTTCATTCATTTCATTTTCTTTTTGTTGTATTCATCTTTGGTTTCAATCATTTCATTTTTTTTCTCTTCTTTGTCTATGTTGTTTCATATTCTTACTTTCTTCCTATTGCACATGGGCAAACGCATGCATAATGCACATGTTCATGACAGGTGGTGTCACGTCCCGAGCCTTTATTACAGTGGAAGACTCGCTCGAGGAACGCAAACAGCCGGTATGATAAGCCTCTTGCAAGCAAGAACGATCAGAGCGTAAGACAATCACACATAAAGTAATTGCACAATAATTACTCAACTTCAACTTTATTTTATTAATAATCAAATCAATATTCAAATACAACCACTAATTAACTTCCATCATACTAGACTCAATAAATATGAAAATTACATAGACTCAATCTAAACAATGTAGACTTTCCTAAGTCTTCACTCTCAATTTGATATGACTTTCATTCGCTCTCGGACCCGCTACTTGTATAACTCGAATCCGAATTCGTATCACTTCCATATCCTAAAAAGATTGGAAATAGGTAATGAGCACACTTGTCCAGTAGGTATCTTCGCATCAACATGAAGGCACTATTAAAGTAATTAACATTTTAGCTCTAGAGGAATAAGGTAAAATCATGCGAATGCGATAAATCACGCGATTAATACCAAAGTAACAAGATGATCATGTAAGATAGAATGAGAGCAAGTATGAACTAGCAAGAATGTAACAAGAGTGTAGCATGGCCTTTCATGAACAAGAATGTAACGAGAATGCACTTTCACTTTTCACTTTCATAACCATAAAGGTTACGCACTAGAACGTCAATCACGTAGCAATTCACTAGATTTTCACGAGTGCTCATGGATTTCACTTATTTATAAAGAAAGTACTCCCAGCGCAATGCGACGCCAGTAGCATCATACCCCATGGTTTATAATAGTATGTTTCCGGCAATCAGCCGAGGGGACTAGCATAGAGCCCTTGGACACAATCAGCGTCCGAACTGCATCTTCACGTATAAATCAAGCTACTTCCATGAGTATATCAATAAAGCGTGGCCAGTAATATAACAATTTCAATCAATAAGCTCATGACAACAACTATCAAAGAGTGAATGCTTCAATTAAGAATATGAGAGATCAAGAATGACTTATACTATGTTATGCTTATGGAAACAAATCGGCAGCATAACGGTACATTTCTTAACTTCCATTCATTATATTAAGTTTCTTGATCGATATGATAAGTCCTAGACCATTATCAAGCCACCTAGGAACTTAGAATATCAACCCTTGGGTCAAACCTCGGGTTAATGTACTCAAGAACTGTGACGGTCTTGTACTGGGCCGTTACATAACGTGACGCTCCAGTATTGGGCCGTTACAATGATCTGAATCCTGAAACAAGAAATTGGACTCAGTACAATGTGACGGTCGTTTATTGGGCCGTTAGATGAGCCTGACGGTCCAACCTTGATCCGTTACATCTCCAGAAACCAGAAACCATCGATAGTGTTTTCTAATGATTGGGCTTTCATGGTACAACCAACTCGGCGTCCTAGTGGGAATCCCAGGCTCGCGGAGAATTACGGAGGCCTTGAAACAAGATTTCCTAGTCCATTGGAAGGAATATCCAATAGAGAGGTCCTCATGTCCAAGATAATGTTCCTATAGTGCAAAAGTGTAAACTAATGGTCATATACCGGAATATATGCCATGTACTTAAAGAAAATGACTCTATTGATATAGAGAGAATGTGTAGTAACGTGAAACCAAGATAAAACTCCGTCAATACATCATTGAAAATCATGATTTAGGATACAAAGCAATAGAATTTTGACACATGAAATTAACATAACTTAAAATAACTTAAGATACCTTAATCATGCAATTTCTATTATGAATCAGTAAATAAACTTAAAGTCATGATAACAGGTCCAAACTTAGCTATCTAAGCTTATTTATAAGTAAACTTAACTGGTTACCATTCTGCCTCGGGCTGACAGAACACAGGGGTCTAACGGTCTAACAAGAGCGCATCACAGTACCTGGGACGGTTTATCGAGGGGCCATTACAGTAGTGTAACGCTCCTGTTATAGAGCGTCAGAGACAACAGAGGAATTAAAATACAACAGAGGGTGTGACGGCTTATCGTAAGACCGTTACAGTGTTGTGACGGTCCTACCCTAATCTGTCAGAGCTTCTGCTGACAGCAATAGATAAAAAGATCTAAGGTTTCAACTTACATCATGTCTGGAAATCATATATAAACTTCCACATGATAGAATGAAGGCGAAGCTACTAGTATGCATGGGTTTTTTATGAATTTGACAAGAAAGTTCCTTTTAACTTAGTTAGGGCTAAGAATACTCATGTATGCATGACTCTACTAAAACATGAAATCCATGATCTATAGTGCATGAAATCAAACACAATCAGAGGGCTTTTATCCCTAACAAGATGTTTTTACCAATCATGAGATGACCTACCGCTTAACTGGGCTTTAAACTTCTAATTTGAGTCTGAAAGACGTGCCCTAGTTCTCCCTTTCTAGTGAGTTTCCAGCAACTTCACGCTGCTCTAGCTCCTCAGCCTCTTGACCTAAGGACGTGAAATTTTGAGGGTAAGAAGATGAAACTACGGGGAACAAAAAGTTCTAAATAACCGAACTCTAATTACCTCGTTTAGATGTCCTAATCTCCTGATCTTCAGAGGACTTGCGTTCAGTTTCCTGGGTTGCTAAGGTCCGACCAGCAACTTTGGAAGCTTCAATCTCCTTGGTTGGTTGATCTCGTAGCACGAAATTTGGAGAGCTATTAGTCTGATGTATTATAAACAAAATCTTGTAAAGAGCTTACCCGAAATTGTGACTCCTTACCTTAATTCCACGCGAGCAAAAGTAAGGGTTGCTCAGTTCAGAACTAGGTCCTATTTATAGGATTTTGGCTAGGGTTTGAAGATTAGATCGATTCTAGAGTCCTTAATTTACCAGAACCTGATCCCTAAGAGTCCCTAGTATCCTTACATGTTCTCCCAATTAGGTCTCTTGCAGATAGGATCCAAAGATCCAATCTTTTTGCAAGTTCTTCAACTCACGGAACTGTCAGAGGTGTAACGCATCAGGTCTAGTGCGTTACATGCTGTAGCGGTCGCCCGATAGACCGTTACACCAAACGTGTATAGAGTTTCAATTTATTAAAACTCTTTTATTCGTTTATCCTTCTAATTATCTATATAAAAGAGTATTTATCTTTAAAATTCGTGGATAGGCTAAATAACCTTCTAGAATATGGGCCAAACTTAATGGGCTTGATCTTTTAACCTTTTGGGTTTCAATTATCAAAGCTAGATTAATTACTTAACATAAATTGAGCCTTATAATGATTTATTTAACCCAATATTTATTTATTAATCCATTTTGGGTCTTTAAAATTCTCAGAAAATAATTAAATATAC
Organism: Amorphophallus konjac; assembly: GCA_022559845.1. NCBI lineage: Eukaryota > Viridiplantae > Streptophyta > Magnoliopsida > Alismatales > Araceae > Amorphophallus > Amorphophallus konjac. The sequence goes on along the minus strand of JAHNEJ010000574.1, from coordinate 189,208 downwards.
CAAAAATAATTTATAAAAATTCTGGGGCCTTAAACCCTCCCCCACTTAAGAGAATTTGATCCCCAAATTCAATATATATGAGTTTTTACGAAGAGTGTACGTATTTTAATGTATTAAGAATTAACGTAAGGCGACTAGGTTAAGAGGGTACCTTTAACCATCTCACCTCCCTCGTCTAGAATGGCATTTAATCAACCTCGCTTCCCGCGTTGTTATCCCTTGAAGATTGTTCGTTGATGAGAGGACACAGAGGCAAGCGATGTTCCCGGCTTTCACACTTGAGGCAAGCGCTGAGACGCTTCCAACATTCTTCTGCCGAGTGCCCAAATTTTTCATAAAATGAGCAGGGTGCCACGGCTTGCTCCTTCTCTTCTTTAACTTTCTTGTTCTTTCCATTTCCATTTCTTTTTCCATTACCGTTCCCATTACGGGACCTCTTAATGTGACGATTTTCATCCTCATCTACGTCTTTCTCTTCTTGCCTATCATGTTTTCGGCTTGACCTCTCTCCTCGGAGCCTCTCCACCTTCTCCATGGTTCTTTCACATATATGCGCTCTTTGTACCATCTCGGTATTGGTGCGGATATTCTGAGTTCTAAGTTGTTGGATGAATCCGGGTCTTAAACCATCCATAAATCGGTTGGCTTTCAATAAATCTGTGCTTATCAAGTGAGGAGCATACGGTGCTAGTCGAGAGAATTGTAATTCATACTCTGCCACGGACATCGTGCCCTGTTTTAAAGAGGCAAATTCCATAACCTTCCTCTCCTTCACATGCTCAGAGAAGTACTTGGCTCGAAAAAGTGTAAGAAAATCATCCCATGTATGAGGTGCATCTACAGGTGGCGTCGGAATGGATTTCCATCATGTACGAGCATCCTTGTTGAGTTGGAACGTGGCAAGTCGAACTTTCTCCTAGTCGGTGCATTGCATGATATCAAATATTCGATTCATTTCGTCGATCCAATTTTCCGCATCATCTGGGTTAGAAGATCCAGAGAATCGTGGGGGATTTGAACTTCAGAAATTACCATGTAAGTTACCCGCGCCAGCCCTTCCACCAGCTTGGGCCACTGTCTGTAGGGCTTGAGTAAGTCCCGCAATAGTTTGCTGCATCTCGTCCCAGTTTATACGATGAGCCATTGAAAATCAAGGTACCTGAGAATCATGGACATTTTAGTTATTTAGAGTCGGGAAGGTTTATCCTAAGATAATTTCTATATAACTATCTTATCCCGGGCCCTACCCAATCCTTACATGGGTATGGACATTTCTTCCTTAGTTTATAGGTAGGGGTCCTTAAACCTTGGACTTATCCTATGACATGATTCTTCTCCCTAAGTCCTGAGACTTAAGCTCTGATACCAACTTAACTGTCACACCCCGAGCCTTTATTACAGCGGAAGACTCGCTCGAGGAACGCGAACAGTAGGCATGGTAAGCCTCTTGCAAGCAAGAACGATCAGAGCGCAAATCAATCACACATAAAGCAATTGCACAATAATTACTCAACTTCAATTTTATTTTATTAATAATCAAATCCAATATTCAAATACAACCACTAATTCAACTTCCATCATACTAGACTCAATAAATAGGAAAATTACATAGACTCAATCTAAACAATGTAGACTTTCCTAAGTCTTCACTCTCAATTTGATATGACTTTCATTCGCTCTCGGACCCGCTACTTGTATAACTCGAATCCGAATTCGTATCACTTCCATCTCTAGAAAAAGATTAGAAATAGGTAATGAGCACACTTGTCCAGTAGGTATCTTCGCATCAACATGAAGGCACTATTAAAGTAATTAACATTTTAGCTCTAGAGGAATAAGGTAAAATCATGCGAATGCGATAAATCACGCGATTAATACCAAAGTAACAAGATGATCATGTAAGATAGAATGAGAGCAAGTATGAACTAGCAAGAATGTAACAAGAGTGTAGCATGGCCTTTCATGAACAAGAATGTAACGAGAATGCACTTTCACTTTTCACTTTCATAACCATAAAGGTTACGCACTAGAACATCAATCACGTAGCAATTCACTAGATTTTCACGAGTGCTCATGGATTTCACTTATTTATAAAGAAAGTACTCCCAGTGCAATGCGATGCCAGTAGCATCATACCCCATGGTTTATAATAGTATGTTTCCGGTAATCAGCCGAGGGGACTAGCATAGAGCCCTTGGACACAATCAGCGCCCGAACTGCATCTTCACGTATAAATCAAGCTACTTCCATGAGTATATCAATAAAGCATGGCCAGTAATATAACAATTTCAATCATCATGACAACAACTATCAAAGAGTGAATGCTTCAATTAAGAATATGAGAGATCAAGAATGACTTATACTATGTTATGCTTATGGAAATAAATCGGTAGCATAACGGTACATTTCTTAACTTCCATTCATTATATTAAGTTTCTTGATCGATATGATAAGTCCTAGACCATTATCAAGCCACCTAGGAACTTAGAATATCAACCCTTGGGTCAAACCTCGGGTTAATGTACTAAAGAACTGTGACGTCTTGCACTGGGCCGTTACATAACGTGACGCTCCAGTATTGGGCCGTTACAATGATCTGAATCCTGAAACAAGAAATTGGACTCAGTACAATGTGACGGTCGTTTATTGGGCCGTTAGATGAGCCTGACGGTCCAACCTTGATCCGTTACATCTCCAGAAACCAGAAACCTGAAACCATCGATAGTGTTTTCTAATGATTGGGCTTTCATGGTACAACCAACTCGGCGTCCTAGTGGGAATCTCAGGCTCGCGGAGAATTACGGAGACCTTGAAACAAGATTTCCTAATCCATTGGAAGGAATATCCAATAGAGAGGTTCTCATGTCCAAGATAATGTTCCTATAGTGCAAAAGTGTAAACTAATGGTCATATACCGGAATATATGCCATGTACTTAAAGAAAATGACTCTATTGATATAGAGAGAATGTGTAGTAACGTGAAACTAAGATAAAACTCCGTCAATACATCATTGAAAATCATGATTTAGGATACAAAGCTATAGAATTTCGACTCATGAAATTAACATAACTTAAAATAACTTAAGATACCTTAATCATGCAATTTTTATTATGAATCAGTAAATAAACTTAAAGTCATGATAACAGGTCCAAACTTAGCTATCTAAGCTTATTTATAAGTAAACTTAACTGGTTACCATTCTGCCTCGGGCTGACAGAACACAGGGGTCTAACGGTCTAACAAGAGCGCGTCACAGTACCTGGGACGGTTTATCGAGGGGCCATTACAGTAGTGTAACTCTCCTGTTATAGAGCGTCAGAGACAACAGAGGAATTAAAATACAACAGAGGGTGTGACGGCTTATCGTAAGGCCGTTACAGTGTTGTGACGGTCCTACCCTAATCCGTCAGAGCTTCTACTGACAGCAATAGATAAAAAGATCCAAGGTTTCAACTTACATCATGTCTGGAAATCATATATAAACTTCACATGATATAATGAAGGCGAAGCTACTAGTATGCATGGGTTTTCTGTGAATTTGACAAGAAAGTTCCTTTTAACTTAGTTAGGGCTAAGAATACACATGTATGCATGACTCTACTAAAACATGAAATCCATGATCTATAGTGCATGAAACCTAACACAATCAGAGGGCTTTTATCCCTAACAAGATGTTTTTGCCAATCATGAGATGACCTACCACTTAACTGGGCTTTAAACTTCTAATTTGAGTCTGAAAGACGTGCCATAGTTCTCCCTTTCCAGTAAGTTTCCAGCAACTTCACGCTGCTCTAACTCCTCGACCTCTTGACCTAAGGACGTGAATTTTTGAGGGTAAGAAGATGAAACTACGGGGAACAAAAAGTTCTAAATAACCGAACTCTAATTACCTCGTTTAGATGTCCTAATCTCCTGATCTTCAGAGGACTTGCGTTCAGTTTCCTGGGTTGCTAAGGTCCGACCAGCAACTTTGGAAGCTTCAATCTCCTTGGTTGGTTGATCTCCTAGCATGAAATTTGGAGAGCTATTAGTCTAATGTATTATAAACAAAATCTTCTAAAGAGCTTACCTGAAATTGTGACTCCTTACCTTGATTCCACGCGAGCAAAAGTAAGGGTCGCTCAGTTCAGAACTAGGTCCTATTTATAGGGTTTTGGCTAGGGTTTGAAGATTAGATCGATTCTAGAGTCCTTAATTTGTCAGAACCTGATCCCTAAGAGTCCCTAGTATCCTTACATGTTCTCCCAATTAGGTCTCTTGCAGATAGGATCCCAAAGATCCAATCTTTTTGCAAGTTCTTCAACTCACGGAACTGTCAGAGGTGTAACGCATCAGGTCTAGTGCGTTACATGCTGTAGCGGTCGCCCGATAGACCGTTACACCAAACGTGTATAGAGTTTCAATTTATTAAAACTCTTTTATTCGTTTATCCTTCTAATTATCTATATAAAAGAGTATTTATCTTTAAAATTTGTGGATAGGCTAAATAACCTTCTAGAATATGGGCCAAACTTAATGGGCTTGGTCTTTTAACCTTTTGGGTTTCAATTATCAAAGCTAGATTAATTACTTAACATAAATTGAGTCTTATAATGATTTATTTAACCCAATATTTATTTATTAATCCATTTTGGGTCTTTAAAATTCTCAAAAAATAATTAAATATACCAAAAATAATTTATAAAAATTATGGGGTCTTACAGGTAGGGGGGGCAAGAGGATCAGGCGAGGCACCGGGGCTCAGACCCATCACCCTAGCTAAGGGTGCGTCGACGCACCTCCCTGTGCCAGCAGGCTTTGTGTTATGCTCTGCTAAAGGGTGTTCAGGCTAAACTCGTGCCTTGGGCATATGCAGAGGAAAGCATGCAATTCTAGGAAATGTATGAATGATTTTGCAGGCTATATGCACATGGCCCATGAGAATTCAATCGTGTTTTCATAAAGAGTAACCCCCGGTATATGACGGAGTGCTATACTCACGCATAGTGAGGGTTTTCATCCAGACATGATCTGGACTTCCACCGTTCACCATTTGATATACCAAAGGGGTTATAGCATGCAAGCATGGAATGTGCATGAGGTCCTATCTGAATTTATGAATCAATGCATATATGAATCAAGGCATGCATAAGGGTGCAAATGCCATGCTCTTCCTAGAAGATAAATGGGAGGGCAGATTTTCCCATGCTCATGCAGATTCAGTGAATTCATGCAGGGCATGATTCACGTAGTGAACTTATCTTACCTATGGATTATGTCAGAAAACATGATGTAAAGATTATCATATGAATTCAATATTAACCTTCTCATTGCTGTCAGTGAGCGAACTGCCTTGAACAGCCCTGGCCCCAAGGGGGAGTCGACTCCCTGTGCGGATTTCTGCATAGGAGAGGCTCGAACAGAGACAATCCCACAACAGTGGGCTCCCAACTTGATCATATGCAATACTTATGCAATATACCATTCGGAGATTTCTACTTGGACTTGAACATTGCTTGCTCCCTGCTTTTTTGTTTTCATTTTTTTATTATATTCATCTTTATTTATAGCAATCTTCTGAAATTTGGGTCATCTTTGCATTTTTTTGTGGTTCCTTGCTTCAGTCTATTCTCCATCATCTCTCTATGCCATTATTCTTGTAGTTAGTTCGAGTTTTTCGACGAAAATCTGGCAGCACTCCCCTAGGCCCGGAGCGTTGGGGGGTGTTAATTGGGTACTCGTCCACGGAGAGTCTGAGACGGCTCCGAAATAATGAGGATGCACATGGAAGCGGCAACATCCTATGACCCAAATTGGGCATGGAAAATCCCAAGGACTAGCCTACAAGGGGCTCCGATGACCCAAGGGTTGCCATAATCCCGATTCCGAGACGTGGACTTAGATTATTGCCACACTATATGGCCATTAATATTCACCCCTTTAAGGGAGATCGCTCGAGGGCCATGCTATGAGGAAGCAAGCCCCCAGAGATCCAGGAGTGATCGAAAAACTTCAGAAGCGAGCCATGGAGAGTTAAAGAAAATTGGGAAGCAGCCCAATAGGAGCCTGGGAGGGCGTGAACCTCGAGTCATACTCATAGAGTGTGTAAACCCGGGACCCTTCTGTGGACACCTAAAAATTTCGACGGTAAGAACTTCGAGCCTCGTCAAGCCAAACATGAGCAGCAGAGAAAGAAAGGAAGGAGTATGCATGCATGCATCCCGATGCATGTGAGAACAAAAGAGGATGAAGAAAATAACTAAAAGGCGAATGGAAAAAACTAAAGGTATGCATGCAAAGGCATTTGAATCGGTGCCAAGCTCATGGCCACATGAACTGGCACAAGAAGCCCCCTCCAACCCACTTGAACCGGCGCGCCCTCATGGCCATTGAACCGATGCGAGAAGCCCTCTCCAACCCTCATAAATCGGTGCCCCCCATTTGAGCATGCGAACCAGCGCGTATGGCCCTCTCCCACTTGATACGACGCAGCTACCCTCCCAAGCCTTCATGAATCGGCGTGAGGAGCCATGGGGCCACATGTGAACTGGCGTGAGAAGCCATGGCCCCCTATGCCACATGTGAACCGACGGCACCACCCTCTAGTTGAATCGGCGCAAGGGGGGGCACTTGAACCGGCGTGCAAGCGAGGCCTTTATGGCCCTTTGAACCGGCGAGCAGGTCTTCTATGTGATTCAGTGCCCCTAAAGAAGCCACTAGATCGGCGTGAGAAACATCCTGTCCGCCACACGAAGCTCTATTTTCCTACCATAGCACTTCAAGCGAAGTAGCAAGAGAAGATGAAGCCCCCGCCGGCCTCCGGCAAGGCATTCATTGCCAAGCCACTGGGCCATCAAAGGAATCCCCGATTGGAGAAGACCTCCTGCATCAATCGATAGACAAAGCGAGGTGCTCACCGGCAGACCAATGGGCAGACTCGTTCGTTCACCTCAGGCACCAAAAACGGAAACCTTCGAGCACTGCAACGGAACGTCAACGTCGCCACCTACCACCTCGACCAATCCTGTGAAGGCATCTCCCCTACTCTCGGCACTCCCTACGCGCAGGCCACTCGATGGCTTCAATCGAAGTGAAGAGAGAAGGAGGGTGGAATTCAAACACCCTCACATTTCTCCCTATAAAATGAACTAAAGCTTCGTCGAAGAACAAGTTGGCTCTCCCCCTAGGTTGACGATTTCAGAGAGAGTTCATGCTGCTCCGGCTTCTCCTCCTCCGATTGTTAAGAAGAGTGGCCGGTGAAAAGAGAAGAAAAAGAGAGCTACGCCTGCGGAGTGAAGAGAAAGGGGTGAGAGAGAGAAGAGAGTAGGAGAGGTGAGGGTTTAGGGGGAGAGGAGCCTGTGCTCCCCCCTTTTCATTTTTTCTGATGTTCTTCTTTTCTCTTCATTCACCCTTCTTGTTTGCTTTAAGCATGACGTATGCTCCCCCCTTACTCTGTCATCTTTACTGAGAATGAAAAGGAATCCCAACTATTTCAGATAACATGGGCTTGATTCTTGTGGACGCACTAAAATTTGCTTGTTCAGGTAGTTCGTCTATTAAGTGCGTGGGCGTGCCAGTAACAAAGTGACAATTTATTCGGGCTCCAAAGAGCCCATGGTGCGCTCAATCTGACTCGGTCAGACGATTGTGTGGTTCATGTCAGGACCAAAACCCGCCGCGCCATAAAGGTCACGGCGTCATTTACATCCCCCATACGAGGGAACACCCTTGATTAGTCGCCGGGATTCAGGGCCTCATGGCCAGGGAATTAATTGCATGAAAGGTCTATTACGAGATATTGAAATCCTCGCGCGAGGGCGAGAAAAGAAAAAAAAACATTCGAGATCATGTCGGTCGTGTACTGACCATTTAATGTTCGGACGAATGTCCGGCTCGAGAAAAGTGCGATCGTCGCGGGAAAACCGGAGCATATGTATGCCAGGATATGGCAAATTTATTGTTCAGAGGAACGGAAGACATTCGGCTAAGCCTCGGTTAGAGCGGTCAAAAACCAGCAAATCTGTTGGCCCGGTGCAAGAGCAAGCTGCGACCATACTGCGGTGGGCCCCCCGCGGTCGAAACAAGACTTGCATGAGCGTCATTAATATTTCCGGTGCCAAGGGGCAACGAGGGAATATCCCTTGAATCGGCTGAAAAGCCATGTGTCTAGGGAAGCGGATGTTCGAAACGTGTCGGTCATTCGGGAGACCGTTTAATATTCGAACGAGTGTCCGGCTTGAGAATATCATAATCGTCGCAGGAGGACCTGGAACATATGTATGCCGTGATATGGAAAATACGTTATTCCGAGACACTGAAAACCCTCGGTTAAATCTCAGTTAGTGTAGCAGGAAACTAGCGAATTTATTGGCCCGGTGCGAGATTGAGTCGGGACCATACCGGGGGTGCCTCCCGCGGTCTAAACGGGGCTTGCGTGGGCATCATTAATGTTCTCTGTGCCGGAGGGCAGCGAGGAAGAGTCCCGGGACTAGATTCCAAAACTGAAAACGTGTTCAAAGGGAGCGGGCTATAGGCCGAGGATATGGGTCAGACAGTGACCATAATCGGGAGGGACCCGAGGTCCCAGCATAGCCCACGAAGGCCTTATTGATATCCCCATGTGTAGGGTCCAGGGATGACGGGAGCCGTCCCGTTCTATTCTGATTTCTGTCGGTCACTTGCGGACCACTTGATATTCGGACAAGTGTCCATATCGAAGGTACGACGTAGATAGAAGCAACCCCGTACAAACGCACGCCGAGTTCACGGCAACTTCAATGAAAGAGCGGGAACAAATCCCATCAGGATGAATCCGATTCGACAGGCTATTGGCCCAGAGCAATGCTGGGTTACGACCATGTCGGGGTGGGAGCCGTCGGCCATGTTGGTTGCTCACGGGTCTTTTCATGTTCGGACACGGATCCGTAGTAGAAACGCGACGGGATTCGAGGTGAACCCGTTCAACTGTCTGCCGAACGCGCAGCAATTCTAGTGGCGGCTCGGAAGGGATCCGGCCTAAGAAACGAGTCTGGTTTAGTCGGAATGTCGGCCCGGGGCGAGGTCGGGTCATGGCCATTTCGGGATAATTCCCAAGACTCAGGCCCAACCCGCAAGGGCGGCATCATTGTTCCTTCGGCACCGGGTCACGGGAGATATATATATTATCGCTTATTTCCCTTTTATGTATTTATTCTGGATGATCTCTCCATTTTGTTTATTATTATTACTATTATATTTTCCCTTTCCTTTTTTCCTATCATTATTATTATTTCACATTTTTTTCATATATATATATTATGGTTTATTTATTTATCATAATTTTTATTAATTTATTATCATTATCATGACATGTTTATATATGTTTATATATATTTATTTTGGAAGGAAAAGTGGGCCGTCGGGGGCAAAAAGGGGTGTACTGCTGAAGGAAGGTAGGCAAAAAAGCGTGCCGGCGAAGGGCTGGAGACGTGTGCCGTTGAAGGGCTTGAAGAGGGCGTACCGGTGAAGGCCTGAAGGAAGTGTACCGCTGGGGCGATGGCTGGAGAGTGTGTCGGTGAAGGAGGGGGATAACATAAAGTCTGTACGTTCCTCAGCCTAAAGTCTATACATTGTCTATTCAACCAGCACACAAAGTCTATACGTCCTTTAGTCTAAAGTCTGTACATTGCGGTTCAAAGTCTATACATTGTCCATTGGCTGCAGTCCAAAGTCTATACATTGTCTGTTGGCTGCAGCTCGAAGTCTATACATTGATAACCCCAAAGTCTATACGTTGCAGCTCAAAGCCTATACATTGGCCAGCATTCATCAGCTCAAAGTCTGTACATTGGTCAGCATAAAGTCTATACATTGCAGCTCAAAGTCTGTACATTGTCCATTGGCTACAGTTCAAAGTCTATACATTGTCCGTTGGCTGCAGCTCGAAGTCTATACATTGATAACCCCAAAGTCTACACGTTGCAGCTCAAAGTCTATACATTGGCCAGCATTCATCAGCTCAAAGTCTGTACATTGGCCAGCATAAAGTCTATACATTGCAGCTCAAAGTCTGTACATTGTCCATCGGCTGCAGTTCAAAGTCTATACATTGTCTGTTGACTGCAGCTCGAAGTCTATACATTGATAACCCCAAAGTCTACACGTTGCAGCTCAAAGTCTATACATTGGCCAGCATTCATCAGCTCAAAGTCTGTACATTGGCCAACATAAAGTCTATACATTGCAGCTCAAAGTCTGTACATTGTCTATTGGCTGCAGTTCAAAGTCTATACATTGTCTGTTGGCTGCAGCTCGAAGTCTATACATTGATAACCCCAAAGTCTACACGTTGCAGCTCAAAGTCTAGACATTGGCCAGCATTCATCAGCTCAAAGTCTGTACATTGGCCAGCATAAAGTCTATACATTGTAGCTCAAAGTCTGTACGTTGTCCCTTGGCTGCAGTTCAAAGTCTATACATTGCAGCTCAAAGTCTATACGTTGTCCATTGGCTGCAGTTCAAAGTTTATACGTTGGCCAACCCACAGTTTGTACGTTGGCCAGCTCAAAGTCTATACATTGCAGCTCAAAGTCTGTACATTGCAGCTCAAAGTCTATACATTGTCCATTGGCTGCAGTTCAAAGTCTATACATTGGCCAGCCCAAAGTCTGTACATTTGGCCAACTCAAAGTCTATACATTGTTCAACTCAAAGTCTGTGCATTGCAGCTCAAAGTCTGTACATTGCAGCTCAAAGTCTATACGTTGGCCATTGGCTGCAGTTCAAAGTCTATACATCGTAGCGCAAAGTCTACACATTGGCCATACTTCACTGTTTGCATTTATACAATTCCTCACGCAAAGTTTGTACATTGCTCATTGCTGTGTTCGTGCATGAATCTGCCAAGTCTACACGTTATGGTCCGCTTCAGGGAGACAGTGGAAGAAGAGGTGAGACATGGAGATAGATGAGGGAGAGACAGAGGGTGTACCGGTGAGGGGAGAGAGTGTGATGGTGAGGGAGAGAGTGTACCGGTGAGGGGGAATGGAGTGTGTGCCGGAGAGGGTGAGAGTGTACCGGTGAGGGGGAATGGAGTGTGTGCCGGTGAGAGGGTGAGTGGGTGAGGAAGAGTGTGCGGTGAGGAGCCAAGCAGGTGTGTCGTTGAAGGGCTGATAAGGTGTGCCGCTGGAGGGTTGACCAGGTGTACCGGTGAAGGCTGGAACAGGCGTGCCGACGAAGGCCCACTCCTTTGCTACTTGTTTTTAAGGCTTTTCTTTTTCTTCTTTTCTTTGAGTCTTGAGTAGTTTTATACAAGTCTTTCCTCCTTCTTGTTGCAATCTGTCGTTGTTCTATTCGTTTGATGGTTCTATTGTCTTTTGATATGTATTTATTATCCCATTCGTTTGTTGCATCCTTTTGCCTTTTAACGTCTCGTTATTTTCTATCAAAAATTCGGCAGCATCTCCCCTTGACCCGAGCGTAAGGGAGATAATGGGAACGCGCCCACATGGAGTGGCGGAACCCGACAACTGGAGGTGGGCGACCGAGGGCGGCAACACCTTAATAAAACTTCGGAAAACACGGGAAAACAGCGAACCGAAGACTTCTAAGCCTGGACAGGGTGGACTGGGGGTTAGCCAAGGCGTACCGGCCAAGAACGAGCACAGGGTGCCTGAGGGGTGTACCGGGCTAGGGAGAGGCCAGGCGTGCCGCTGAGGCACCAAGGGGGATGCGTACCGCTGGGGGCTGCTATGGGTGTGCCGGCCAAGGTACCGGAAGGGTGTGCCGCTGGAGGAAAGTGCAGGTGCACCGGACAGGGCTCCCAAAGGGGTTGGCCTGTTAAAGGGGCAGGGTGTTAGGCCGATCAAACCCACATGGACTTCCGGCAAGGGGGAAAAGGGTTCAAAGGGGCAGACACAGGTGAAGGCACTGGGCTTTACGGGAGGAGGATCGTGACCTCAAACCATTCAAGATGGTGCTGCATCTGGAGTAAATCGTCGGCATGAGGGATGAACGCAAACACCGGGAAGCGAAGGGAAAGATGACCAAACGCACTGTGGTCCAAAACAACGAGACAAAGAGAAAACCCACTGAGGGGGGGAAGATCTTTATTAATGGGGAGACAAAGGGCCGTAGCCACCCGTGTACATCACAAAGCATGCCCGAGCTAAGGGTATGGGCAAGAAAGAAAACTAAAGAACGAAAGAACGGAGAGGTGGGAAAACAAAGAACAAAGAGAGGAGGAGGTGTTGGGGATCGAAGCAGGGACGATCGTCCACCGCTCTTTCCCCCACCTTCCCCTACTACATCAAGCCCTCTCTCTCTCTTACTCTCTTCTCGTTGCCTGGTGGCTGTAGGTAGACTCCATGCCGGAGCCTCTCCCTTTTCTTCTCTCTTCTTCTTCTTCTCGTATGCAACTCCATCTATTCGTCTCTGCCCGTGGGTCTCTTCTCCGTGTCTCTCCCCCTTTTCTTTGCCGGAATGGGAGTGGTTTTATACTCCCAGCAGCGGGAGCCCTCGAGCACGGCAGTTGGAGGCGGGAAGCGGCTGGTCATGATGGGGTTTGACTTCCCCCGTCCTGGATGTCAGGGGAGTAGCCTGCATGGCCCAACCTTTGGTTGACACCTCGGACAGCTCACTGTGCGCCAAGGATGCGTAGGGTATGGGCTCCACGTCGCTCGGCCGTTGAAAAGCCTTCACGCTGTGCCGCTGGCGGGCTCAAGAAGTGTGCCGCTGGGAGGGCCAAAGGCCGTGCCGCTGAAGGGCTGCCCAAGCGTGCCGTTGGAGGGCCTGAAATAGTGTAAGGCTCGAAATAGTGTGCCGTTGGAGGCTTGAAGTAGTGTGCCGTTGAAGGCTTGAAATAGTGTAAGGCTCGAAATAGTGTGCCGTTGGAGGCTTGAAGTAGTGTGCCGTTGAAGGCTTGAAATAGTGTGCCGTGGAAGGCTTGAAATAGTGTGCCGTGGAAGGCTCGAAATAGTGTGTCGTTAAAGGCCCGAAATAGTGTGCCGTTGAAGGCTTAAAATAGTGTGCCGTGGAAGGCTCGAAATAGTGTGCCGTTGAAGGCTTAAAGTAGTGTGCCGTTGAAAGCACATGAAGCGTGCCGTTGAAGGCTTGCAGGGCGTGCCGCTGAAGGTCATTGGGGCGTGCCGTTGAAGGCCTGCAGGGCGTGCCGCTGGAGGCCATTGGGGCGTGCCGTTGAAGGCCTGCAGGGCGTGCCGCTGATGGGCGTTGGGGTGTGCCACTGAAGGCCAAGGGCGTGCCGCTGAGAGGGGCCAGTGGCGTGCCGCTGAAGGGCCTTGGGCGTGCCGTTGAATGGCTAAATGGGCAGTTTTGAGCCCGTTGTGAGCACGAGTTGTGGCCCGTTTGATTTTCTTCGAGGCCCATGGATTGTGGGGCTCTTGGTGGTTGATTTCTCTTCACTGTCGTGACTCTGGAGACGGCTTCACGGTAGTGTGCATATTTGGGGAGTCTGGGTGACTAGTCTCTCCGGGGTTTCTTCACTTGGTGCCGTTGTTAGTGCTGGGCCGAGTAGGACATCTGGGTGTGCAATTTTTGGTGTCCACAAATGCCCCCCACCAGTGGTAGCGCAGGCGAAGGATGAGCCGGGCGGTGCCCGTGGGTGTATTGGGCTCTTTTTCTCTTCGTCGGTGCCGACAGGGTGTCGGGAGCTGACCCGGTTTGTTGGTCTCTTTTTTTTTCGTCGGTGCCGACAGGGTGTCGGGAGCTGACCCGGTTTGTCGTCTCTTGGTCTCTTCGCCAGTGCCGACGGGGTGTCGGGAGCTGACATAGTTTTCTGATCTCTTTGTCTCTTCATCAGTGCCGATAGGGTGCCGGGAGCTGACCTGGTTTGTTGTCTCTTCGTCAGTGCCAACAGGGTGTCGGGAACTGACATGGTTTGTTGATCTCTTTGTCTCTTCGTCAGTGCCGACAGGGTGTCGGGAGCTGAGCTGGCTTGTCTTCTCTTGGTCTCTTCGCCAGTGCCGACGGGGTGTCAGGAGTTGACCTGGTTTGTTGGTCTCTTTGTCTCTTCGTCAGCGCCGACGGGGTGTCGGGAGCTGACATGGTTTATTGATCTCTTTGTCTCTTCATCAGTGCCGACAGGGTGCCGGGAGCTGACCTGATTTGTTGTCTCTTCATCAGTGCCGACAGGGTGTCGGGAACTGACCTGGTTTGTTGATCTCTTTGTCTCTTCGTCAGTGCCGACAGGGTGCCAGGAGCTGACCTGGTTTGTTGTCTCTTGGTCTCTTCGTCAGTGCCGACGGGGTGTCGGGAGCTGACATGGTTTGTTGATCTCTTTGTCTCTTCATCAGTGCCGACGGGGTGTCGGGAACTGACCTGATTTGTTGATCTCTTTGTCTCTTCGTCAGTGCCGACGGGGTGTCGGGGGCTGACCTGGCTTGTTGTCTCTTGGTCTCTTCGTCAGTGCCGACAGGGTGCCGGGAGCTGACCTAGTTTGTTGGTCTCTTTGTCTCTTCATCAGTGCCGACGGGGTGTCGGGAACTGACCTGGTTTGTTGATCTCTTTGTCTCTTCGTCAGTGCCGACGGGGTGTCGGGGGCTGACCTGGCTTATTGTCTCTTGGTCTCTTCGTCAGTGTCGACAGGGTGTCGGGAGCTGACTTGGTTTGTTGGTCTCTTTGTCTCTTCATCAGTGCCGACGGGGTGTCGGGAACTGACCTAGTTTGTTGATCTCTTTGTCTCTTCGTCAGTGCCGACGGGGTGTCGGGGGCTGACCTGGCTTGTTGTCTCTTGGTCTCTTCGTCAGTGCCGACAGGGTGTCGGGAGCTGACCTGGTTTGTTGGTCTCTTTGTCTCTTCATCAGTGCCAACGGGGTGTCGGGAACTGACCTGGTTTGTTGATCTCTTTGTCTCTTCGTCAGTGCCGACAGGGTGTCGGAAGCTGACCTGGTTTGTTGGTCTCTTTGTCTCTTTGTCAGTGCCGACGGGGTGTCGGGGGCTGACCTGGCTTGTTGTCTCTTGGTCTCTTCGTCAGTGCCGACAGGGTGTCGGGAGCTGACCTGGTTTGTTGGTCTCTTTGTCTCTTCATCAGTGCCGACGGGGTGTCAGGAACTGACCTGGTTTGTTGTCTCTTGGTCTCTTCGTCAGTGCCGACGGGGTGTCGGGAGCTGACCTGGTTTGTTGATCTCTTTGTCTCTTCATCAGTGCCGACGGGGTGTCGGGAACTGACCTAGTTTGTTGATCTCTTTGTCTCTTCGTCACTGCCGACGGGGTGTCGGGGGCTGACCTGGCTTGTTGTCTCTTGGTCTCTTCGTCAGTGCCGACAGGGTGTCGGGAGCTGACCTGGTTTGTTGGTCTCTTTGTCTCTTCATCAGTGCCGACGGGGTGTCGGGAACTGACCTGGTTTGTTGATCTCTTTGTCTCTTCGTCAGTGCCGACGGGGTGTCGGGGGCTGACCTGGTTTGTTGATCTCTTTGTCTATTCGTCAGTGCCGACGTGGTGTCGGGGGCTGACCTGGCTTGTTGTCTCTTGGTCTCTTCGTCAGTGCCGACAGGGTGTCGGGAGTTGACCTGGTTTGTTGGTCTCTTTGTCTCTTCATCAGTGCCGACGGGGTGTCGGGAACTGACCTGGTTTGTTGATCTCTTTGTCTCTTCGTCAGTGCCGATAGGGTGTCGAGAACTGACCTGGTTTGTTGATCTCTTTGTCTCTTCGTCAGTGCCGACAAGGTGTCGGGAGCTGACCTGGTTTGTTGGTCTCTTTGTCTCTTCATCAGTGCCGACGGGGCGTCGGGAACTGACCTGGTTTGTTGATCTCTTTGTCTCTTCGTCAGTGCCGATAGGGTGCCGGGAGCTGACCTGGTTTGTCGGTCTCTTTGTCTTTTTTTTTCTTCTCTCTTTTCTCTTCTTCTCTCCTTTTTCTTCTCTTCTCTTTTGCTATCTTCTTTTTTTTTCCTTCTCTTATTTGTTGTTGTTTCTTTTTCTCCCTTCTCTTCTTTTTTTTTCTCTTCTTTTTTTTTTTGAAGAACTTCGAGTGGCTGCTGGCGTGGATGCCAATGATATAAGAGCTATCGACGCAGCGGCCGATGATTGAAAGCTGTTGGCATGGGAGCCAATAATTGAAAAGCTATCGGCCCGAATGTCGATAATTATATAGCTGTCAGCTCAAGGGCCGATGAGGGAGGCCAAAATAGCTATGGCTGGAAGCGGGCTGCGGGGAGCCGAAGTTGGGAGATTAATGGGCCGCGAGGGCAAGAGGTAGGCCATGGGGGCCAAGATTGGGCTCTACGAGTTGGTGCTAGGAAAGTAGGCTTCGATGGCCGAAATTGAGTTTATTATACACACATTTTTATTATTTATTATTTTTATTATTATATTTCCTTTTATTCAAGCATGCAAGCATTCATTAGGAGGCATAACATAAATATAAGTAAGGCAGCTCCCCCTATGGGGGATAGGATAGGGACATCGCCCGTAATTCATAGATGCGGTGCGGGCCGCGAGGCACAATTGAGGGGTGGTGCACCCGTCAAGAGGATATCGCATGTCTTTCATGCATAGCCTAAATTCACGCATTTCACCTGAAGCAATTCTCTGTGGCGTGGCAGTGCAAATGTGTAAGCAAAGAGCCCTGACCAAAGGGATATTCATGTTTTCCTAGTGACACTCGAGGATCACTCTAGCGCTTGCACATTAGTTCGAGGCTTTCGACTTTCGGTAGCTTCACACGGCTCCCATCTGTTTATTTTGGTAGCGGATTTCACCGTTCGGCGCGAGTCTCCTCATGTGTCTCAATGGGGATTCCCGGCTACTAAGATTCGTCCTTATTATGATTCTATTGCGGATTCCACCGTTTGACGCGAGTTTTCTCATATGTCTCAATGGGGATTCCCGGCTAATAGGTTTTATCCTTATTGTAATTCGTTTCACCATTTCGCACGAGTCTCCTCATGTGTCTCAATGGGGATTCCCGGCTACTCGGATTCACGTTTCTCTCTTTTTTTTGCATCATTTTTTTTCCTTTCTCTATCTTTTTTTTGTTTTTTTTTTGTTTTACAGTGGGGGTAGGCAGCTTTTTCCTCACGATTACCTTTCACGCGAGTGTAGGAATTCAAGCATCCGTATAGTGCTAAGAAGAAATTCGGGCAATCCCTATAGTTAAAGCTATTGAACACGCTACGTGCTAAGTGTGGGAGCGTTGCCTTAGGTTTATTTTGTGAGTTGGGCTTAGCGATTCAGCCATGACTCTTCCCCTTGACGTGTGCACCCGCCATAATTGGGTTCCCTTCGAGCGCGTGTCATGACGCCCGTGCATCCGGAATCGGGGCGATATTATTTAGCAAGGAAACACGGTCCTAGAAAATTCCAAGGAGGTGTATTATTCTATATTAAGCAAACATGCAAGCAGGGCAATCATGCATTCTCCCTTTTTTTGTTTTTTTTTCTTTTTGCGTGTCTGTTTTATTATTATTTTTTGCATAAGAAAATATTGTTGTTACGTATAAGCGTAGTGGTAGTAAAGGTATTAGAGAAGCAGACCACGAACGGCTGAAAGGGTATTAGGGAAGCAGGCTATAGAACCCAAGGGACATTAGGGGAGCGGGCCATAAGGGCCGAAATTGGGAAGCGGGCTGCAAGAGCCGAAGTTATGGGAAGCGGGCCGCGAAGGCCGAATCCTGGGAAGCAGGCTACGAGAGCCGGACTTGGGAAGCAGGCCACGAGGGCCAAAGGGAAGCATGCTACGAGAGCCAGAGTTGGCGAGCCGGCCATAAAAGCCAAGGGGAAGCAGGATACGAGAGCCAAAATTGGGAAGCAGGCTATAAAAGCCAAAGGGAAGTAGGCTGCAAGAGCCAAGGTTGGGGAAGCAGGCCACGAGGGCCAAAGGTAAGCAGGCTGCGAGGGCCAAAGTTGGGGAGCAAGCCACAAAAGCCAAGGGGAAGCAGGCTACGAGAGCCAGAAGCGGGAAGCAGGCTATAAAAGCCAAAGGGAAGCAGGCTGCGAGAGCCAAAGTTGGGAAGCGGGCTGCAAGAGCCAAATTATGGGAAGCAGGCCGTAAAGGCCGAATTCTGAGAAGCAGGCTGCAAGAGCCAAAGATATTGGGAAGCAGGCTGCAAGAGCCGAGATTGTGGGCAGTAGGCTACGGAAGCCAAATCATGGGAGCAGGCTATAACAGCCAAAATTGGGGAGCGGGCTGCAGGAGCTGCAATTATGGGAAGCGGGCCGCGAAGGCCGCATTCTGCGAAGCAGGCTGCAAGAGCCAAAGATATTGGGAAACGGGCTGCAAGAGCCGAAAAGATATTGGAGAGCGCGGTGGGACGGGTGGATCAATCCTGATAGTGGGCCTTGGCCGACACGGCTGAGCCGAAGGGCATCGGGTAGCAGGGTACGAGAGCCGAGGAGAAGGATTCGTGAAGCGGCGGGTTCGAAGACTATGTCTGTCTCATGTCCCTTTTTTTTCTTCTTCTTTGTGCGAGGCGACGGATTCGAAGACCACGTCTGCCTCGTGTCTCTTTTTTTTTCTCTTCTTCTTTTGTGGAGAGGCAGGCGCGAAGACCATGTTTGCCTCGTGTCTCTTTTTTTCTCTTCCCTTCTTCTTTTGTAGAGAGGCAGATGCAGAGCCCCGTGACTGTTCTTTCTCTTCTTCTCTTCTTCTTTTATGGGGAGGCGGGTGCAAAGACCATGTTCGCCTCGTGACTGTTCTTTCTCTTCTTCTCTTCTTCTTTTATGGAGAGGCTGGTGCAAGGACCATGTTCGTCCCGTGATTGTTCTTTCTCTTCTTCTCTTCTTCTTTTATGGGGAGGCGGGTGCAAAGACCGCGTCTGCCTCGTGACTCTCTCTTTTTTTTTTCTCTTCTTCTTTTGTAGAGGGGCAGGTGCGGAGACCATGTTCGCCCCGTGATTTTTCTTTCTCTTCTTCTTTTATGGAGAGGCAGGTGCAAAGACCGCGTCTGCCTCGTGACTCTCTTCTTCCTTTTCTTCTCTTCTTTTGCGTGATGAGGTAGGCTCGAAGACCACGTCTGCCTCATGCGTCTTCTTTTCCTTTTCTTCTCTTCTTTTGTGTGATGAGGCGGGCTCGAGGACCACTTCTGCCTCATGTGTCTTCTCTTCCTTTTCTTCTTTTCTTTTGTGTGATGAGGCGGGCTCGAAGACCACGTCTGCCTCGTGCATGTCTTTTTCTTTATTTTGCTCTTCTTTTCTCATTAATACCTCCACACTGGAGTGTATTTTTCTTAATATGTCCCCAGGTTGGGGTGTAGCTTCATTTGGTATGCATCCCCCCTGAGGGGGTGTGTTTTGCCTCTTCGCTTCTGTGCCCCCAGGCGGGGTGTATTTTTTGGCTTCTATGTCCCCAGACCAGGGTGCATTTTTTTTAATGCCCCTGAGGCGGGGTGTAGCTCTCTTCAAATGCCCCCATGGTGGGGTATACTCTTCACGGCTTCTATGCCCCCAGGTGGGGTATGTTTCTTCTTCAAATAACCCTAAGGCAGGGTGGACTTCTCTTCATATGCCCCTGAGCCAGGGCGTGTTCTTTATAGCTTCTAGGCCCTCGAGGCGAGGTATGTTTCTTCTTCATATGTCCCTGGTACGGGGTGTACCTCTCTTCAAATGCCCCCAAGACGGGGGTGTATCTTTTGCTTCTTATACCCCCCCTGAGGCCGGGGTGTATCTTTTGCTTCTTACACCCCCCTGAGGCGGGGGTGTATCTCTTTATGGCTTCTGTGCCCCCGAAGCAGGGTATGTTGTTTTCTCAAATGCCGCTTGGGCGGAGTATATCTTTCTTCTTATGCTCCCAGATCAGGATGTATGTCTCTTTGTTTCTGTGCCCCGGGTCGGGGTAGATACTTCTGCTTCTTACGCGCCAAGGGCGGAGTGTATTTTTGTGCCCCCAGGCTGGGGTAGGTGCTTCTGCTTCTTATGCGCCAAGGGCGGAGTGTATTTTTGTGCCCCCAGGCTGGGGTAGGTGCTTCTGCTTCTTATGCGCACAGGGCGGAGTGTATTTTTGTGCCCCCAGGCGGGGGTATGGGCTTCTGCTTCTTATGCGCCAAGGGCGGAGTGTGTCTCTTTCTGTGCCCCTAGGCTGGGGTACATTCTTCATGTTTCTCTTACCCTTTTCGCAGGGCGTATTCTCTTGCTTCTCATGTCCCTGGATCGGGGCGTATGTTTCTTCTTCTGACGCCCCTAGGTCGGGGTATGTTCTTTCTTCATGTGCTCCCAGGTCGGGATGTATGCCTCTTTGCTTCGGTGCCCCTGGGTGGAGGTGTACTCTGTCTCTTTGCTTCTGCGTCCCCCAGGCGGGGTATGTTTCTTCTTCAAATGCCCCTGAGCCGGCGCACATTCTTTATGGCTTCTATGCCCCCTGGCGGGGTATATTTCTTCTTCAAACATCCCTAAAACGGGATGTATTCTTCTCTTTCTTATGCTCCCGAGGCGGGATGTATCCTCTTCAAATATCCCTAAGTCGGGGCGTGTTCTTTATGGCTTCTATGCCCCCTGGTGGGGTATGTTTCTTCTTCAAATACCCCTAGGCCGGGGTGGACTTCTCTTCATATGCCCCTGAGTCGGGGCGTGCTCTATATAGCTTCTAGGCCCTCGAAGCGAGGTATGCTTCTTCTCCAAATGCCCCCAAGACGGGGGTGTGATTCTTGACTTCATATGCCCCCAAGGCGGGGTGTATTCTTCTCTCCTTACGCTCCCAAGACGGGCTGTAGCTTCTTCAAATGCCCCTAAGCCGGGGCGTATTCTTTATGGCTTTTATGCCCCCAGGCGGGGTATGTTTTGCTTCTTGCGCTCCAAAGGCGGGGCGTATATTACTTTTTTTTGTGTGCCCCAAAGGTGGGGTATACTTCCCTTCGAATGCCCCCGAGTCGGGGCGTAGCCGTGTCTCACATGCCCCCATGCGGGGTGAGCTTGGCTTCTTATGCACCCGAGGCGAGGTGTGTTTCTTCTTCAAGTGTCCCTGAGACAGGGTGTATTCTCCTCTTTCTTATGCTCCCGAGACGGGATGTAACTTCTTCAGATGCCCCTAAGCCGGGCGTACTCTTCATGGCTTCTATGCCCCTTGGCGGGATATGTTTCTTCCTCAAATACCCCTAGACCGGGGCGTATTCTTCTCTTTCTTGTGCTCCCGAGACGGGATGTAACTTCTTGGCCTCGTATGCTGCTGAGGCGAGGGGTATGTTGCTTTACGTGCCCCCGGGGGGAGTGCATTTTGCCTCTACTGCCCCATGGCGGGGTATATCTCTTGGCTTCTTACGCCCCCAAGGTGGGGTGTGTTTTCTTCTTGTGCCCCCGGGGTGGGGTATATCTTTCGCTTCTTATGCCCCCCCCTTAAGGCGGGGTGAAGTCTTTACTTCAAATGCCCCTAAATCGGGGTATAGCTTTGTCTCATATGCCCCTGGAGCAGGGGTGTATTTCTCTTCATGTGCCCCTGGGAATGGGGTGTATCCTTGTCGCTTGTTGTGCTCCCAGAGGGAGGTGCCTTTCTCTTCATGTGCGCCGAGCACCGGGTGTATCTTTGCTTTTCTTTTTTTTTATATGCCCTCGAGGGAGGAATTCTTCTTCTTCTGCCCCGACACGTTGGGGAATGTTTGCTTCTTGTGCCCCCGAAGTGGGGTGACTTCTCTTCATGTGCCCCCATGGCGGGGTGTACTCTCTTTATGTGTCCCCAGGAGTGGGGTGTAGTTTGCTTCCTGTGCGCCCTAGCAGGGTGTATCGATGCTTGCAATGTCCCCCCGAGGTGGGGTATCCTTTTTCTTCAAATACCCCTAAGCTGGGGCGTATTCTTTATGGCTTCTATGCCCCCGTAGCGCGGTGTGTTTCTTCTTCAAATACCCCTAGGCCGGGGTGTATCCTTGCTGCTTCTCATGCTCCCGAGGCGGGATGTGACTTCTTCAAATGTCCTTAAGCCGGGGCTTATTCTTCATGACTTCTATGCCCCCCTGGCGGGGTATGTTTCTCCTTCAAATGCCCCTAAGCCAGGGTGTGTTCTTATGCTTTTTGCGCCCCTCAGGGCGAGGTGCATTCCTCTCCATATGCCCCTAGCATGGGGTGTGCTCTTGTTTCTTATGCCTCCAGGCCGGGGTAGGTTTCTTCTTCATATGCCCCTAAGCCAGGGTAAGTTTCTCTTTTCATGTGTCCCCAGGGGGAATGAATTCTTTTCTTCTTTTGCCCCCATGGCGGGGTATGTTTTATACTTCAGGTGCCCCCATATCGGGGTGTATTTCCCCTTCAAATGCCCCTAAGCTGGGGTGCAGCTCTATTTCTTCTTACGTCCCCAGGTCAGGGCGGATTCTTCTTCAAATGCCCCGAAGCCGGGGTGTAGCTTTTGCTTTGTGTGCCCCTTAGCTGGGGCGGACTCTCTTCATGTGCCCCTGGGAATGGGGTGTATTTCCTTTTTTGCCTCCTATGCCCCCGTAGCAGGGTATATATCTTCTTCTCATCCCCCATGGCGGGGTATGTGCATGCTCTCTTCGAGGGTGGTGACCGTGCTTGGCCTCATTGCTATAAAGCATTCCCCACAGCGGGTAACCATTCACCAAGCTACAATTGTGGCTCGCTGGGTCCTTTAACAACCATTCGGGGGCCGTTTTGTGCCGGATGGAGGCAGCAGGGAGGAGGAACGGGCCGGGTCATTACACCACGGACTTGGGTCCTCCTAGAGTCAGGCAGGATGCCGGGTTTCTTCTTGCTCTTTTGGTCGACAATGCTTGCCAGCTTTTTCTTCTTCTCTTTTTTTTTATTTCTCTTTTTTTTGTATGATTGACCAGGGTGGAGGTGCAGGAGAGCGCTCACCCCCTCAGGGAGGGGATGAGTGGTTCGCTCCACCGCATCAACCCCACAGTGGTAATCTTTATTCAGCACGGGTCTCGACGGACGTGGCCGTACAACCCTCTCTTGCCAATTCTTTCCCTTCTTTTTTTTGCTTCTTTCTTTTCTCTTTTTTTTTCTTTTCTTCTCTTCTTCTCTTCTTCTTGTCTTCTTTTCTTCTTTTCTTCTCTTTCTTCTTGAGGGAAACGGGGGGGGGCTTGATTTCCCCTCCCTTCTCTTCCCCCCTTTTTTTATAACAGCCCCCATGATTCTTGGAAGCTGCATATGCTTCGAAGTAACGTCCTCGAGGCCACGAAGGCAGCTGCACCGAGTT
The DNA here is from genome assembly GCA_022559845.1 of Amorphophallus konjac. NCBI lineage: Eukaryota > Viridiplantae > Streptophyta > Magnoliopsida > Alismatales > Araceae > Amorphophallus > Amorphophallus konjac. The sequence goes on along the minus strand of JAHNEJ010000574.1, from coordinate 166,159 downwards.
TGGCTTTTCTCCCCATAGGACTGGCGAAGACATCACCTGCCATTCATCAAAGCAGGCAAACATCGTTAATTAGGAGGCCACGAGGCCCTGAATCCCGGCGAAGAGATAAAGGGTAGTTTCGGTCCCACCGGGCGTGCCAGACTTGTGGACGCACTAAAATTCGCTCGTTCAGGTAGTTCGTCTATTAAGTGCGTGGGCGTGCCAGTCACAAAGTGACAATTTATTCGGGCTCCGAAGAGCCCATGGTGCGCTCGATCTGACTCGGTCAGACGATTGTGTGGTTCGTGTCAGGACCAAAACCCGCCGCGCCATAAAGGTCACGGCGTCATTTACATCCCCCATACGAGGGAACACCCTTGATTAATCGCCGGGATTCAGGGCCTCATGGCCAGGGAATTAATTACATGAAAGGTCTATTATGAGATATTGAAATCCTCGCGCGAGGGTGAGAAAAGAAAAAAAAACATTCGAGATCATGTCGGTCGTGTACTGACCATTTAATGTTCGGACGAATGTCCGGCTCGAGAAAAGTGCGATCGTCGCGAGAAAACCGGAGCATATGTATGCCAGGATATGGCAAATTTATTGTTCAGAGGAACGGAAGACATTCGGCTAAGCCTCGGTTGGAGCGGTCAAAAACCAGTAAATCTGTTGGCCCGGTGCAAGAGCAAGCTGCGACCATACTGCGGTGGGCCCCCCGCGGTCGAAACAAGACTTGCATGAGCGTTATTAATATTTTCGGTGCCAAGGGGCAACGAGGGAATATCCCTTGAATCGGCTGAAAAGCCCTGTGTCTAGGGAAGCGGACGTTCGAAACGTGTCGGTCATTCGGGAGACCGTTTAATATTCGAACGGGTGTCCGGCTTGAGAATATCATAATCGTCGCAGGAGGACCTGGAACATATGTATGCCGTGATATGGCAAATACGTTATTCCGAGACACTGAAAACCCTCGGTTAAATCTCGGTTAGTGTAGCAGGAAACTAGCGAATTTATTGGCCCGGTGCGAGATCGAGTCGGGACCATACCGGGGGCGCCTCCCGCGGTCCAAATGGGGCTTGCGTGGGCATCATTAATATTCTCTATGCCGGAGGGCAGCGAGGAAGAGTTCCGGGACTAGATTCCAAAACCGAAAACGTGTTCAAAGGGAGCGGGCTATAGGCCGAGGATATGGGTCAGACAGTGACCATAATCGGGAGGGACCCGAGGTCCCAGCATAGCCCACGAAGGCCTTATTGATATCCCCATGTGTAGGGTCTAGGGATGACGGGAGCCGTCCCGTTCTATTCTGATTTCTGTCGGTCACTTACGGATCACTTGATATTCGGACAAGTGTCCATATCGAAGGTATGACGTAGATAGAAGCAACCCCGTACAAACGCACGCCGAGTTCACGGCAACTTCAATGAAAGAGCGGGAACAAATCCCATCAGGATGAATCCGATTCGACAGGCTATTGGCCCAGAGCAATGCCGGGTTACAACCATGTCGGGGTGGGAGCCGTCGGCCATGTTGGTCGCTCACGGGTCTTTTCATGTTCGGACACGGGTCCGTAGTAGAAATGCGGCGGGAATCAAGGTGAACCCGTTCAACTGTCTGCCGAACGCGCGGCAATTCTAGTGGCGGCTCGGAAGGGATCCGGCCTAAGAAACGAGTCTGGTTTAGTCGGAATGTCGGCCCGGGGCGAGGTCGGGTCATGGCCATTTCGGGATAATTCCCAAGACTTAGGCCCAACCCGCAAGGGCGGCATCATTGTTCCTTCGGCACCGGATCACGGGAGATATATATATTATCGCTTAATTCCCTTTTATGTATTTATTCTGGATGATCTCTCCATTTTATTTATTATTATTACTATTATATTTTCCCTTTCCTTTTTTCCTATCATTATTATTATTTCACATTTTTTTCATATATATATATATTCAGGTTTATTTATTTATCATAATTTTTATTAATTTATTATCATTATCATGACATGTTTATATATGTTTATATATATTTATTTTGGAAGGAAAAGTGGGCCGTCGGGGGCAAAAAGGGGTGTACTGCTGAAGGAAGGTAGGCAAAAAAGCGTGCCGGCGAAGGGCTGGAGACGTGTGCCGTTGAAGGGCTTGAGGAGGGCGTACCGGTGAAGGCCTGAAGGAAGTGTACCACTGGGGCGATGGCTGGAGAGTGTGTTGGTGAAGGAGGGGGATAACATAAAGTCTGTACGTTCCTCAACCTAAAGTCTATACATTGTCTATTCAACCAGCACACAAAGTCTATACGTCCTTTAGTCTAAAGTCTGTACATTGCTGCTCAAAGTCTATACATTGTCCATTGGCTGCAGTCCAAAGTCTATACATTGTCTGTTGGCTGCAGCTCGAAGTCTATACATTGATAGCCCCAAAGTCTATACGTTGCAGCTCAAAGCCTATACATTGGCCAGCATTCATCAGCTCAAAGTCTGTACATTGGCCAGCATAAAGTCTATACATTGCAGCTCAAAGTCTGTACATTGTCCATTGGATGCAGTTCAAAGTCTATACATTGTCTGTTGGGTACAGCTCGAAGTCTATACATTGATAACCCCAAAGTCTACACGTTGCAGCTCAAAGTCTATACATTGGCCAGCATTCATCAGCTCAAAGTCTGTACATTGGCCAGCATAAAGTCTATACATTGCAGCTCAAAGTCTGTACATTGTCCATCGGCTACAGTTCAAAGTCTATACATTGTCTGTTGGCTGCAGCTCGAAGTCTATACATTGATAACCCCAAAGTCTACACGTTGCAGCTCAAAGTCTATACATTGGCCAGCATTCATCAGCTCAAAGTCTGTACATTGGCCAGCATAAAGTCTATACATTGCAGCTCAAAGTCTGTACATTGTCCATTGGCTGCAGTTCAAAGTCTATACATTGTCTGTTGGCTGCAGCTCGAAGTCTATACATTGATAACCCCAAAGTCTACACGTTGCAGCTCAAAGTCTATACATTGGCCAGCATTCATCAGCTCAAAGTCTGTACATTGGCCAGCATAAAGTCTATACATTATAGCTCAAAGTCTGTACGTTGTCCCTTGGCTGCAGTTCAAAGTCTACACATTACAGCTCAAAGTCTATACGTTGTCCATTGGCTGCAGTTCAAAGTCTATACGTTGGCCAACCCACAGTCTGTACGTTGGTCAGCTCAAAGTCTATACATTACAGCTCAAAGTCTGTACATTGCAGCTCAAAGTCTATACATTGTCCATTGGCTGCAGTTCAAAGTCTATACATTGGCCAGCCCAAAGTCTGTACATTTGGCCAACTCAAAGTCTATACATTGTTCAGCTCAAAGTCTGTGCATTGCAGCTCAAAGTCTGTACATTGCAGCTCAAAGTCTATACGTTGGCCATTGGCTGCAGTTCAAAGTCTATACATCGTAGCGCAAAGTCTACACATTGGCCATACTTCACTGTTTGCATTTATACAATTCCTCACGCAAAGTTTGTACATTGCTCATTGCTGTGTTCGTGCATGAATCTGCCAAGTCTACACGTTATGGTCCGCTTCAGGGAGACGGTGGAAGAAGAGGTGAGACATGGAGATAGATGAGGGAGAGACAGAGGGTGTACCGGTGAGGGGGAGAGAGTGTGATGGTGAGGGAGAGAGTGTACCGATGAGGGGGGAATGGAGTGTGTGCCGGTGAGAGGGTGAGAGTGTACCGGTGAGGGGGAATGGAGTGTGTGCTGGTGAGAGGGTGAGAGTGTACCGGTGAGGGGGAATGGAGTGTGTGCCGGTGAGAGGGTGAGTGGGTGAGGAAGAGTGTGCCGGTGAGGAGCCAAGCAGGTGTGTCGTTGAAGGGCTGATAAGGTGTGCCGCTGGAGGGTTGACCAGGTGTACCGGTGAAGGCTGGAACAGGCGTGCCGACGAAGGCCCACTCCTTTGCTACTTGTTTTTAAGGCTTTTCTTTTCTTCTTTTCTTTGAGTCTTGAGTAGTTTTATACAAGTCTTTCCTCCTTCTTGTTGCAATCTGTCGTTGTTCTATTCGTTTGATGGTTCTATTGTCTTTTGATATGTATTTATTATCCCATTCGTTTGTTGCATCCTTTTGCCTTTTAACGTCTCGTTATTTTCTATCAAAAATTCGGCAGCATCTCCCCTTGACCCGAGCGTAAGGGAATTAATGGGAACGCGCCCACATGGAGTGGCGGAACCCGACAACTGGAGGTGGGCGCCCGAGGGCGGCAGCACCTTAATAAAACTTCGGAAAACACGGGAAAACAGCGAACCGAAGACTTCTAAGCCTGGTCAGGGTGGACTGGGGGTTAGCCAAGGCGTACCGGCCAAGAACGAGCATAGGGTGCTTGAGGGGTGTACCGGGCTAGGGAGAGGCCAGGCGTGCCGCTGAGGCACCAAGGGGGAGGCGTACCGCTGGGGGCTGCTATGGGTGTGCCGGCCAAGGTACCGGAAGGGTGTGCCGCTGGAGGAAAGTGCAGGTGCACCGGACAGGGCTCCAAAAGGGGTTGGCCTGTTAAAGGGGCAGGGTGTTAGGCCGATCAAACCCACAGGGACTTCCGGCAAGGGGGAAAAGGGTTCAAAGGGGCAGACACAGGTGAAGGCACTGGGCTTTACGGGAGGAGGTTCGTGACCTCAAACCATTCAAGATGGTGCCGCATCCGGAGTAAATCGTCGGCATGAGGGATGAACGCAAACACCGGGAAGCGAAGGGAAAGACGACCAAACGCACTGTGGTCCAAAACAACGAGACAAAGAGAAAACCCACTGAGGGGGGGAAGATCTTTATTAATGGGGAGACAAAGGGCCGTAGCCACCCGTGTACATCACAAAGCATGCCCGAGCTAAGGGTATGGGCAAGAAAGAAAACTAAAGAACGAAAGAACGGAGAGGTGGGAAAACAAAGAACAAAGAGAGGAGGAGGTGTTGGGGATCGAAGCAGGGACGATCGTCCACCGCTCTTTCCCCCACCTTCCCCTACTACATCAAGCCCTCTCTCTCTCTTACTCTCTTCTCGTTGCCTGGTGGCTGTCGGTAGACTCCACGTCGTAGCCTCTCCCTTTTCTTCTCTCTTCTTCTTCTTCTCGTATGCAACTCCGTCTATTCGTCTCTGCCCGTGGGTCTCTTCTCCGTGTCTCTCCCCCTTTTCTTCGCCGGAATGGGAGTGGTTTTATACTCCCAGCAGCGGGAGCCCTCGAGCACGGCAGTCGGAGGCGGGAAGCGACTGGTCATGATGGGGTTTGACTTCCCCCGTCCTGGATGTCAGGGGAGTAGCCTGCATGGCCCAACCTTTGGTTGACACCTCGGACAGCTCACTGCGCGCCAAGGATGCGTAGGGTATGGGCGCCACGTCGCTCGGCCGTTGAAAAGTCTTCACGCTGTGCCGCTGGCGGGCTCAAGAAGTGTGCCACTGGGAGGGCCAAAGGCCGTGCCGCTGAAGGGCTGCCCAAGCGTGCCGTTGGAGGGCCTGAAATAGTGTAAGGCTCGAAATAGTGTGCCGTTGGAGGCTTGAAGTAGTGTGCCGTTGAAGGCTTGAAATAGTGTAAGGCTCGAAATAGTGTGCCGTTGGAGGCTTGAAGTAGTGTGCCGTTGAAGGCTTAAAATAGTGTGCCATGGAAGGCTTGAAATAGTGTGCCGTGGAAGGCTCGAAATAGTGTGCCGTTGAAGGCTTGAAATAGTGTGCCGTGGAAGGCTTAAAATAGTGTGCCGTGGAAGGCCCGAAATAGTGTGCCGTTGAAGGCTTAAACTAGTGTGCCGTGGAAGGCTCGAAATAGTGTGCCGTTGAAGGCCCGAAATAGTGTGCCGTTGAAGGCTTAAAATAGTGTGCCGTTGAAAGCACATGGGGCGTGCCGTTGAAGGCTTGCAGGGCATGCCGCTGAAGGTGATTGGGGCGTGCCGTTGAAGGCCTGCAGGGCGTGCCGCTGGAGGCCATTGGGGCGTGCCGTTGAAGGCCTGCAGGGCGTGCCGCTGAAGGCCAAGGGCGTGCCGCTGAGAGGGGACAGTGGCGTGCCGCTGAAGGGCCTTGGGCGTGCCGCTGAATGGCTAAATGGGCAGTTTTGAGCCCGTTGTGAGCACGAGTTGTGGCCCGTTTGATTTTCTTCGAGGCCCATGGATTGTGGGGCTCTTGGTGGTTGATTTCTCTTCACTGTCGTGACTCTGGAGACGGCTTCACGGCAGTGTGCATATTTGGGGAGTCTGGGTGACTAGTCTCTCCGGGGTTTCTTCATTTGGTGCCATTGTTAGTGCTGGGCCGAGTAGGACATCTGGGTGTGTAATTTTTGGTGTCCACAATTCTTTATATCTCTTTCTCTTATCTTGAGTAGTTCTTCCCCGTCCCATAACATAGGCCACTGTGCTTAATGGACGTATGATACCCTTTCTTTTCTTTTTTTGATTCCAAGATCGGTTGCCCTCTCACTCACTCCCAGAGTTGTGAGAGCTCCGTCACTTCTCCCAAACTCCTCAGAGTTCAAACGTCTTTGTTCGCTTTCTTACGGTGATCACCCTGGGCCTCCGAGACTCGCTTGTTCATAGCGTGATCTCCGGGGAGCTCCATCCGAGAGGTGAATAGAAATGGCCGCGCGATGGCCAATAAAAAAATACTGTGTCCCGAAGCATCGAATACTACTGCCCATGGATCGTCGGAGCCCCTCGTAGGCTAGACCTCGGGGTTCCGTACCTAACCCAAGTTTGAGGGTAGCTGCTCGTGACTTACCCATGACTTTGGAGGCCATCTCGAACTTATCCGTGGACGAGTCTCTATTTTTTTTTCACCCCGTAAACTCCGATCCGGAGGAGATGCTGTCGAATTTTTACCAAAAAATTTAAATGAATTACAAGACTAATGACATAAAAAAATAAAAAAAAATAGATGACGAGGAATGAACTAAATTCTAGAACATCAATGACATATATAAAAAAATAAATAAAATAACAAATAAACAAAACAAAATAAACAGAGAAAAAAACAAAACGAGAGATGATCCGGCGCCCAGCCGTGCGATCATCCCTCTCTCACTTCTCTTCCGACGTCGATCCATTCTCCCTCATATATATATATATATATATATATATATAAACGAAAGCAAAACCAGTCGAAAGGGAGATGATCCGGCGGTGCCTTGCGCGCCGGTTCCCCAACGACATGCACTAACCCAGACACTCCCATTCACAGACACATCCGCACACACCAAACACACACTTAATACACATAAAACTCACATTTAAACACGCACACAACGTACACACGCCCTCCCCATTTCTCCTATACACATAAAAAGGAACAGCAACAATAAAAAACAAAACCAAATACACTCACATACGCACAGCACATGGACTTAAAAAAGGGGGGGGGGGAAGAGAGATTAAAATATAAAAGTGATAGATAAAAGAAATAATAATATATATAATATATATATAATAATAATAATGGCCAATTAAACGACAACAAAGGAGAAAAAAAGAATAAAAATGATAAAGGGATAAAAAAATGGATAACAGTCAAATACATGTCGATAAAAAATGTATGTGTATAAGAAAATGAGCATCAAGAATGTACGGAATAAATTTAAGAAAAAAATGCACATATGCATTAAAAATAATAATAAAATAATAATAAAGAACGATAAAAGCATGTAACAATAAGTATGATGAAAGTTCACTCCGGAACTCCCGCTTTCCTAGACCCGATGAAGGGAATATAAAGGATGCCTTGGTAAATCGGGTTTGGGTCTCAGGGACCATCTCGACATGGTCACGACTCGATATTTCTCCGGGCCAATAGCTCGATAAGCCGGACCCATTTCCACTGAGATCTGATCTCGCTCTTTTATCAAATTTGCCGTATACTCGGTAGACACTTACATGGGTTTGATTTCCATCTTCGTCGCGTTTTAAATATGGACTTCCGTCCGAATATGAAAATGGTCCATAAACGACCAACATAATCCAAATGTTTTCACCCCAATGCGGGGGCATTTCAATACAGTTTGAGATCTTCATCATCTCATCTCATTAATGTCAATCTTAGGCCGTAGGGCCCCTTTTCTTAGCGATCTATCAAGGATTTTCTCCCCTCCGGGGAGATGTAATTAACGCCGTGACCTTCATGGCGCGGCGGATTTTTGTCCCGACACGTAATCCACTATCGTCTGATCAGTAAGACGGCGCGCACCAGTGGCTTCTTCGAAGTCCGAATAAATCGTCACTATGTGACTGTCACGCCCACGCACCAAATAAGTCAAATAAATGAATAAACAAAAGAACAAACGAATAAACAAATAGACATTCCCGAAAGTGCGTCAACACCTTCCTATAGACCATTCTTTGCATTTCTTCCCCGAAACAGCGGTGGCAAAGGGATGTTACAGAGCGTATAATCTGGGACTGAATCCCATATTCCTTACCCCATTGGCATCATGACTATAGAAATAGTCAAATCTCAAAGTGGGGTTTTGAGAGGGGAAAAAAACTTCCTACTGAATTCTGATCACCGATAAAAGCCAGCAAGTAAGAAAACATCTCATGTAGGAGAGGAAGGAGGGAAAGAAAAGTATGAACATGAAAGAACGAACATCATAAGAGTTACAACGTAAAAATCTTTCAAAGGGGAGTGCTTTCTTCTTATTTCATATCAGGGGAGAAGAATACATCGAGACAATAGAGTAGAAAAAGAAAA